>RJWJ010000957.1:0-24531 GCA_004363605.1 Indri indri | reverse complement strand
CTCAAGTGATCCTCCCACCTCAGCCTCCCAGAGTGCTAGGATTACAGGCATGAGCCACCTGGCCCGGCCAGAAATTCTAGACTAACAGTGACCAGACAAATATGTTTACTTTCCTGATGTGTGCCTGAAATCTAATTTTGTTCAAAGTAGTCTAAATGAGGGACTCCAGTGGTTCTCATGCAAAATGTGATCCATTTTAACCAATGCATCTGTTTAATCAATATAAAAGTTTCACATCCTGCTTTAAAATTATTTGAAATTTTAAGATGAACTCTGCATTATGATTGAAAGTATATAAAATCAACAGTAATCTTTTAATTCTTCTCTTTTATTTAGGCATGTCCATGTAACCAAAATAATAATTTTAGAATATGGCACTAACAGCGACACGCCTCCACCCCTACCCCATACTTTGCCCTCTGCTTGACTCAGATGAGTCAGAGAAACAAATATTCTCTTGAATTCAGGAGCATTACTAACCACCCATAGAAACCATCCCATATAGCTGTTAATTCAGTCTCATGGATTTGCTGAGTTCTTATGTTGGCATGCTCTTAAGGCACAATGTTTTTCAAGCATATTTCAAAGATGGATTTTCTTATATCCCTTGTCTTTTTTATTACAAAAGAAAAGAAAAGAAAAAAAAAATGCAATGAGGCTTATCTCTCTTACAGAGAATTCTGGACTCCAAGCTAATCCAATGGTTCTAGCTTTTGGTGTTTCAGACTTTCTCTGAAACAATTGAAGCATGCTTTGCCTTTGGGAAAAACTGCTGTTTTCATGTAGTTCTTAAAATTAAGATGGACTTTCATCATCCTTTTCTAAAATTGGAAGAAGTTATTTAGGTTTTCACTTGAAAAAGCAAAGACATTCAGGTGGGTAGATTGACCAGAGTGATATTTGACTTACTTTTCAAGCTGCCACAGAACCAGCAGATGGAACAGTGCCCAAAACGGAGAAGAGACACATTCCAATCTCTGAAACCCTAAATTAATACCAGCAAATAATTCCACAGAGCCCATCATTTCTGTTCTTGTTCATTCATTTTCATCTGAAAATAACAAAGACTGATCAGGTCCCCTGGTCTATTACCTGAAACAAGTTTAGAAAATAGAAGACCATCAATTACAGTGTCAATCTGGATTGATCAATGTTGGGAATGCCTTGCTAATAAGATTTAATTTGGTTATGTGATCTGATGTGGCCTCTATCTAAAGTATATTTCCTTGTGAACAATAAAAAATCCCTGTGTTCACTGTTTCAGATTTAATCTAAGAACTGATCTGAGAAACTACATTTCCTTTATCTTTCCCTCCTATCTATTCATTTAGTTCCTTTATAAAAGAAAAAACAGAAATCTCTGCTTTATGATGTTTTATGATCATTAAATTTTTCAATTGCCACATTCTCTCCACTCTTGTGGCTAGCCGGAGGCACTTGAAAGCGGTGGCTACTTGGACACAAGCTGCCCCAATTAAAACCAGCCTGTGCTCCAAGCCGACTTCCAGCTGGGAGCGTGCGTTTTCACAGACACAACACGCTGAACCTTAGACCAGTCTCATGATAATTCCACGGGCTATTTAAACCTAAAATGTAGGTGCAATTACCATATCACGTAAGTTCTTCCAACCAATGTCAACATGGCTGTGCTGTTGCTCTAACTCTTTCTTAAATAGAATTTTAAGTTTTCTTTTTCTTTTATCTTTTTTGAGATAGAGTCTCACTCTGTTGCCCGGGCTAAAGTGCAGTGGCGTCATCAGACCTCGAACTCCTGGGCTCAAGCGATCTTCTGTCCTTGGCCTTCGGACCGTTAACCTGCACAGTTTCCTATGTGGGTACATTGTCCTAGTCACCCTGGGGGCCTGGACTGTATCTACTACGTATGGTGTATGTGGATTGATTTATACCCAGGTTTCAAGATTTCTTTTCTTATTATAATAATTATTGCATGCCTTCCTCCCCTCAACCCTTGCCTCAGCTGATCCTTATAAATCTTTGTGAATGTATTTATTAGGATTTTGGAGTTCTCTTACTTAGAAATTTTGCTATCGGATTCCCTCAGCCTTGTAGAATTATGCTAGTTTCGTAGCAGTGGTCAGTCTAAAGGTTCTAGAAGTCATTATGGTCCACAGCAATCAAATTGTTGACTGACAAAAGGAAAGTTTTGTTGGAAAACTCTCAGGCAGTACCCTTGGTAATGATTATGGATCTGATGATGGAAGCGGAGGTAAAATGCTCTGAGAACTCAACCGAGAAAGGCATCATTCTTAGCAAAAGAGAAGTTAAAGAGCTGTCTAGATAGCTGCAGATTGAAGGAACAGTACAAATCTGCCATGGAAAGAGTAACAATCCTTCCAGAAAAGTGACCATAGTTTAAGATGTTCAAGGCTATTAAAACCACAGATTGTAAAAGGAGTACTAATTAGACATATATTCCTGAGGAATGTTACTATTCATGGTGTTTTGTCTTTTTGTTGCATCAAAAATATTGTCGTATAAAGTATCTCAGGTAGTCAAAATGTCAAAAAATAAGCATTTTATGTAATAATTATTACATCTACTTAGTACGTTATGTCACCCTTACATCACAACTATATTACTGAATTTTGGGGTTAGTACTGGAATTTTCAGAAACAAAAATATTGAACTATAAATTACCTTAGTGCATACTGCTTCTATTTTGAAAATCTTTTCTATTTTTAGATTCTGTTGTGTCTAAGAAGAAAAATGGGAAACTTTGACCAGATTGGCTTGTCCTAATTAATGAATCATATTAGAAACAGAATTTCGATAATATTAATTTATTCATTCTTTCAATAAATAGGCATTAAATACATAATTGGTGCATGCCAGTAATTGGCTTATGCCAAAGATGAAGGGGGCACAGTATTTTGCCACTGAGGGGCACAGTCTAATGAAAACAGGCAAGCAAACAAATAATTAGTGCACAACAGAGTACTTACTGTACCTGACTCTTACTGAATATATCAGCACAGATCCATACAGGAGGTAGTCTTTGAGCTGTCTTGGAGGATGAGAAGCAGTTCGCCTGGTGGGCAAAAGAAGGCAGGGCCTTGTAGGCATCAAGATCAACATTAGCAATGATGTGGATGTGAGAAAGAGTATAACAAGAACAGGCAACAATGGTTGCTTAGTGTGAATAGATCCTGGGGGGCGTTGGGGGATTGATGGGAGATGAGGTTGGAGAGGCAGGTGGGGTTCAGGCCACAGAAGATTGACCCCTGCTAGGGAATTTAGGCTTTATCAAAGTCAGGAGAAACTGAAGGATTTTAAATAAGGAAGTACAATGTTCACATTAGCATTTTAGGAAGCTCACTCTTGTGGCAGTGGGGTGGGTAGAGTAAATGAGGCGGGGCCGGAGACAGATGGTTAGGAAGATAGATAGATTGAGAATAATAATCATGAACATATATTGAGTGTTTACCATGTGTCAAACGCTTGACATGTGTTATCTCATTTAATCCTCCAATGATCCTATGTATGGCAATGTATTAAGACAGGTTAGGTTATGCTAAGAAACAATCCCCAAATCTCGGTGGCTTAAAACAATCAAAATAATTCCTTGCTCATGCCACGCGTCCCACAGGCTGGCCTGGGAGCTCTGCTTCTCACAGCCACATAGACACCCAGGATGATGGAGCTCCATCTCAGCGCACACCTTCCTTGCAACAGTGAGAAGGGATCATCCTCGCAACAGTGGGAAGGGACTGCATTTCACTGTGCAGGGGCTCTTGCCTCTGCCCAAGTGTCACGTAGTAACTACCAACTCCAAGGGGTGGGGAACTGCAATTCTACCATGTGCCCAAAAGGAGAACCAGAAATATTTAGACAGCAGCATTTACTATCACATCCCAGCTCTGAGCACAGGGTAAAATTGCACATTTCTGATCTTCTTTTAAAGTTGGATATGGCCATGTGATAGAATTCAGCCAATGAAATGGTGGAAGCTTTAAGGACTAAGAACCAGAGCACAATTTGTCAGACTCTTCTTTTCCCTCTGCTATGGCAACTGTCCATATTCCAGATGGCATGTGCCGTTTAGCCTGGGTCCCAGAGTGACAGCAACAGATAGAAGAGCCCCTACTGACCTCCAATGGGCATGTGGTATGACTTGCAGTTTTAAGTCACTGAGATTTGAAGGGCACATGTAACTATAGCATAACTCAGTCCACCTGGGACTGTTACAGGGGGATAGAATACTGCATAGACTACTTCTGGGCAATCTTAAGAATCTCCACAAATAGGAGAGGATTCAAGATGGCTGTGGCTGGGTGGTTGATCAAGAGGCTGACTCAAAGGCCCCTACGAAGTAAAAGAGGCCGAGAATCATTCTCTCCCCTCTTCTCACAGTCGTGGAAGCCCAGCAGTTTTCTTTTTTTGTTTTGTTTTTTTTATGAACAAGTAAACCACACAGATTGTTAACATGGGACAGGATCTACATCATCCACCAAGAGCGGAAAATTTATGAAGCCCACAGACCAAGCCTGAAAGGGAGCCTGGAAGATAGAATTAAAGCAGAACAAACAATAACACATGGTTTTCTTTTTTTTCTTTTTTTTTTTTTTTTTACATGAGCTGTAGTTCTGAAGACGAAGGATCCCAAACAGATTATCTGGGACATGGAGAAATTGAATGAAATGGAGTTTAACCCAGTGCAACAGCCACAGTGAAAGGAGAAAGCACTGCAAGACAAGTGTAAAAAGCTGTGTGAAACCTTTGAATGTATTCCACGACTCTATGAAAAAGAGAATCCAGGTATTTACAAAGAATTGAGAAAGCTAGAAGTAGGAGGTGAACAGAGGGGGCTCGGCCAGTACTCAGATGCCGTCAGGAACGCTCAGCATGTGGAAGCGGAGAGTATTCCTCTGCCGGATGTGCCACATGCTCCTTCCAACATTTTGATCCAAGACATTCCATTTCCGGGTGACTGGCCACCCACCATCCTTTAAAAAACCTCAGCCTACAGACCTACAACGCAGGCAGTTTCTATCCTTCCTCTTCTTGGAAATGGTGTTTCATGTTTGCCCCCTGGCAGAAAATCTCCTGGCCCTCCCCCAATCCACCTCCTCCTCAAGTCGTGCAGATGAATGGCCAGAACGTGGGCTTTGCCCTAGAGCTTCCTTCTCATAGGTGAGACAAAGACATGTCATTTAATACACAGTCTTGAACTTGCTCAGCGGGGGTTGTGATGATGATGTTTCCAGCACCAGTGAAGATGATGGCTCTTCTGAGGACATGGATCAAGATACGCATAGGGACAGTGACACGGGCAGATCAGATGGAGAGTGAGGGGATGAACTCGTGCACCGAGGTGATAGTGAGAGAAACAACGAAGGTAAAGAGTCAGGTCTATGTGTACAATTTGCAGATGTGCCTAGAAAATCAAGGAAGAAAAAGAACATGCAGGAGCTGACTTCTCTTCAAGCCATAACGCTTCAGAGGACGATGATGGAGATGATTCTCATGACTCTGAAGTAGAAAAGCAATGACAAAGACAGCACAGAGAGGAAGCTTGTTCTGACGGCACGTCCACTGCTTCTTCACAGCAGAGGTCTGCCACAGTCTGCCTCCTTCTCTGAGACAAGCACCTCCCGTGCCAGCACCACCTCCTCTTGGACCACCACCTGCTCCACCTGTACGGCCTCCTGGACCATCTCTGGGCCAACGCCCCCCGCCCCCAGCACTCCCCCAGGTCAACCTCCAGGTCTGCCTCCTGGCTCTCCTCCCCAGGGACCCCTGCCTCCCCCTGCACCTCCAGGTATCCCTCCACCTCATGCTGGCATGATGTGCCCACCTTTGGTGCCTCCACCTGGACCATCCTCCCCTACACAGACACCGGGCTTTTCCCATCAGCTCCCTTGCCTAACTCTGGGCTTTTATGTGTCCCACCCAGCTTGACTGAGCGACCCTAGGCGGATGAAATGAGTGCAGCCACCATTGAGAAGAAAGCCACAGCAACCATCAGTGCCAAGCCACAGATGACCAATCCCAAGGCAGAGATTACTTGATTTGTGTCCACTGCCCTGAGAATACATTGGGAGAATAAAGGGGCTACTGCTGCTCCCTAAAGAAAGTCAGAGGATGATTCTGCTGTGCCTCTTGCCAAAGTAGCCCCAAATCCAGTCCTTCTGTTCCTGTCTCACTGCAAACTAAGGACGATGTGTATGGAGCTTTCATGAAAGTGATGGATGGGCTTCTGTGAACAGGCTTCCATTCACAACAGTGGCCCACGGAGAGAGGCTCTTACTAAACTTATAGGTAAAAGAGCTATTTCCACTGTCAGGGTATTTTCTAATTTCAGTTCGAGGCTGCAGTTGAGGCTTGTTCGGAATTGACCGCGTGGAAGAGAGAGCATTTCCTTCAGAACAGACTGGTCACCAAAGCGGTGCCGCCATCCTCGCCCTGCGCACCAGTGTTGTCGTCGCGTGTCTTCTCTTCTCCAGCGCTTGGGAAATTTGTGGTCAGGGGCATCTTAGTTCCTTATTTGTTTTGACTCTCTTCTAGCCTGCTGTGGTCACTGGAGTTGAGATTTCTGAAAAACCAGTTCATTTCGCCTTGCCTTTTGTGTTTGAGTTATTTTTAATATTTTCCTAGAAATATTTTCTAATATTTTACTTGTAAGGGTGGAATGGATCACAAAGTCATTTCCTAGTACAAAGCAGGATATGTGGAAGAAAGTGTGCAATTCTTTGATGAAAATTATTTCCCACTGACCTGAACTTGGAATGTTTCATGGAAAAAAAATACATAAATGTTCTACACCAATAAAATAAAATAAAATTTCCACATAATAAACCATAGATAAGTTTATTATGATTATTATTCTCATTCTTCAGATTGGGAAACTGAGGCTTAGAGAAGTCAAAGAATGCAACCAGAATGCACACCACTAGTAAGTGGTAAAGCCAAAATTCAAACCCACACAATCTGATTCTTGGAGTTAAGCTTTACTAGCTTAGCTAGTAAAAGCCTGACTAATTGTAGAGGAAATGGAGATGAACACGTGGGACTAGTTTGTGACTTTTTCAGATTAGAATTAAAGGGATCTATTGGATGATTATATAAGAATAGAGGACAAATGAGAATTCAGGAAAATTTCCAGTTTTCTGGCTTGGAAAATCAAATGGCTAGTGACCTGTAATTCAAATGGAGAAGAGGGAATGCAGAGCAAACTGGGGAGTGAGAAGGGAATTTGGCTGTAGAACTCTGAGCACTTTCAAGCTGTCATTGTGTTTTCTTCTGTTCTCCCTTGTTTCTGACTAGAGGTTGGCCGTTGCTGTTGCCCTGTATGTAATGTATCATTTTTCTCTGTTTTCAAAATTTTCTCTTTATTTTTTAAAAATTAAATTAAATTTTTTTTGGCAATCTATTGAGGATGGGCCAATGCATGGGTTTTCTTTGTATTTATGTTGCTTGGGGTTCACTAGCTTCTTGGATTTGTCACAACTTAAGTTATTTTTATCAGCTTTGGCAAATTTTTGGCCATGACTTCATTATTTTTCTGCCCCATTCTCACTGTCTTCTTTTGGGACTTCAATCACCTATGTCTGATATTGTCCTACATGTCTCTGAGGCTCTATTCATTTTTCTTCAATCTTTTTTCTCTGTTCTTCAAATGGAATAATTGTATTGGTTGATCTCTGGATTCACTGACTCTTACTTTTGCCATCTTCTATCTGCTCTTAAGTCTCTCCAGTGAATTTTGTCATTGTATTTTGCTTTTTAATTCTAGAGTTTGCATTTGCTTCCTTTTTATAATTTCCATTTCTCTGCTGAGGTTCACTATCAATTTACTCATTAAGATCATACCTTCTTTTATTGTAAACATATTTACATATTTTCCTTTAAGTCTCTGACCATCTTTATAACAGCTGCTTTAATGTCTTTGTCTATTAAATCTAGCATCTGAGTAATCTCAGGATCAATTTCTATTGATTGCTTTTGGTTTTCTATGGTTTTTTTCTTTTTTTGACCTGTCTAGTAACTTTTTGTTGTAATATTAGACACTATAGGTAATACATTATAGAAGTTCTGGATTTGGGATTCTGTTATCTTCCTCTGAAGAGTTTTTATTTTTGTTCTAGTAGGAAGGTCAGTTATTGCCTGATACTTTGAATTTGTGTAGATTTTTTTTTTTTTTTTTTTTTTTTTTTTTTTTTTTTTTTTTTTTTTTTTTTTTTTTTTTTTTTTTTTTTTTTTTTTTTTTTACTTTGTAGGGTGTATCTTTGGAAAATTCAAGATATTTTCCCAAGTTCTTCTAACTTAGTATGCTCAACCTTCAAACTCTGTTTCCCCCTGTGGATTTTGTCAAAGCTTGGCTTTAGGCTTTGTTAGGGCAAGTCTAGAGTAGGCTTTTCTCTAGAGCAGTGGTTCTCAAACTTTAGTTTGTACCAGAATCATCTGAAGAGCTTATTAAAAAACAAATTTCAGGGCTTCTTCCCCAAAGTTTCTGATTCAGTATGTCTGAGGTGGGGCCCTTGAATTTGTATTTCCAATAGTGTGTCTAACAAATTTTCAAGTGATGTTGATACGCTGATCTGGGGACAACAATTTGAGAAATACTGCTCTAGAACATGGTCCTTACTTTTAGGATGCGATCTTTCTGGTGTCCCAAGTGGATGGCTGGGATGTCGTCAGGAAAGTGTTAATGTTTTCCACTCAGGCTAAGCCATGACGCCAGTGTTCCCCATTGCTGCTTGAACTCTAATGTCTCTGTTCAGCTTTCAACCATGCTGAAGCTGGTATCCAGTAATCTTTGGATAATCTCACCTCATACATGTGCAACCCAGCTCTTAGCTAAGTGCTCATAAGAGACCCCCATGAAGATTTTTGGAGCCCTTCCTCTGCAGAGCTGCTTTCTCCAGTGTCCTACCCTGCAGATTCTGGCTACTCAGTTGCCCCAGACTCTGAGCTCTGCCTCCTTAGCTCAGCAGATCTCCTTTTTCTGCTTGGATTTGAGCTCATTGCTTTTTGGTCAGGAAATTGCCCCCAGATAAAGAGCCAGAGTGATCTGGAGGCTCACGAAAGAAGAGTGTCTCTTCCTTTAGGGACCACAGACTTGTAGTGTCTCTTGGCCAATTCCTGAAACAATTAACTCATGTATTTTGTCCAGTTTAGTGACTTTTTTTTAAAATGGTGGGATGACTAATCTAGTACCAATTACTATGCCATCATAGCTGGAGCAGAAGTCCTGGTTTTAGACCTTTTGAATTTAAGGAACCTTAGACCACCCAGATAAATGGATCTACAAAGAAAAAAGCCTAGTGATAAAGGTTTGGAAGGCGTAAGTGTGTAGATGATAATTAAAACCAAGGACACAAATCACATAGGAAAGTTACATAAAATGAGAAGAGTGGAGGATCAAAGACAAACTCTTGGGGGAACCCCCAGTTTTTCATGGATGAATAAAAGAAGGTTGGCAAAAGAGGAATAGAAGGAGGGCTCCAATAGGCAAGAGAAGTGCCAACTGTTCCAGAAGTCAATGGAGAAAGGTTTTTAAAAAATATTTTGGCTGAGTGCAGTGGCAAACACCTGTAATTCTAGCACTCTGGGAGACCAAGGCAGGAGGATTGCTTGAGCTCAGGAGTTCAAGACCAACCTGAGCAAGAGCAAGACCTCTCTCTACTAAAAATAGAAAAAATTTAGCCAGGTGTGGTGGTGTGCACCTGTAGTCCCAGCTACTCAGGAGGCTGAGGCAGGAGGATCGCTTGAGCCCAGGAGTTTGAGGTTGCAGTGAGCTATGATGGCACTCTACCCAGGGTGACAGACAGAGCAAGACCCTGTCTCAAAAATGATTTTTTTTTTAAATTTTTGCTATGTCTCCCCTCTATCTAAGATATTTACAAAACAAATAACAAAAAATCTTTTTAAAAATTTCAAATACCCCTATAACAATGTACTCTTATAAATCCCATTTTATAGATGAGGATAAAGATGAAGAAACTAAGAAGTTAAGTAACTAGCTCAAGGCCATGTAGCTGGTAAGGGCAGAGCCAGGACTTGGACCCAGGCGTTCTGACTGCAACACTCTAATGCACCACAGGTGCTGCTTCACTCCCATATATTGACAAGGGAGGATGGCAAATGCTGCAAGGCTGCCGGGAAGCTGAGAATTGAAACGTGCCCACTGGATTAGGCAATAGGGCTACCGGTGAGTTCATAAACAATAGGTGCTAATTAACTGCTCCACATGATTGTTTCCTGAGCCAGCTGAGTGCCACACACATGCCATCTCTCAGCCCCTGCTTGCATTGTCCTCCTCCTCAGAAACCTATTCTAGTTTTATGCTCTGAACAACAGGAGACTCACTCCCTAAATGCATTCAGGGAAAACAAGAGCCGGCGCTCCAGCTTCCTAACAGGGCGAAGAGAAGTGTAGGTGCCTGTTTAACCCAGCAGCTATACCCAGGCACAGATTTACCTGCGTTTGAACATATCATCAACTCAATTACCTATGCACAGATTAGCCTCTGCAAATCTTTAAAGCTCTCACAGCTGCCTTCAGGTGTTCAGAAGATTTTACAGAGAGATGTTGATCAGCTGTTCTCCGTGTCTCCTGTGGGCAGAACAAAAGGAAAGAAGCTTAAATGTCAGCCAGGGATTTAGATGTGAGAAGTCTGTGAGGCAGGGAGGTCCCATGTACCCAAGCAAGTTTCCAGCCTTTCTGTCTTATTCAGCTCTAAATTCTCCACCAGACCGTTTCTTTTGTTTATTATAACAATAATAACAACAACAGTAAATGCTTTTATAGTTCTTACTTTGTGCCAGGCACCATTACTAAGTTTTTTGTTCATATTCACTCATTTGATACTCACAGCAACACAATGACATAAATGCTCTTGCCATCCCCATTTTACAGGTGAGAAAACTGAAACAGAGATGGTGAAAGCTTGCCAAAGATCTCACAGTCAACAAATGGCGGAGCCAAGATTCAAAGCCTGGGACCAAAGTCCATCCTCATAACTATGACACTATGATGCTAGTCTATCGCTAGCACCAGAACAGAATTCAAGATAAGGCAGAACGTGGAGAAATGCTAAGAAATTGGCCCAGGGGCTGTAGTAGGTTGACACAAAGTGCTCCTAAAGGAACCACACCCCTGTGGATTCACATTTGCACCCACCCCTTCCACCATGGATCTGTGTCAGCATAACCACCTGCCTGAACCAGTGAGATGTGATGCAAGCAACTTTCTGGGACTTCAAGCCCAGGCCTTAAGAGGTCTGGAGGTCTGCTTTCTCCCTGAGAACCCAATTGCCTTGGAAAGAAGTCCAGGCTGTCCAGCTGTAGAGAGAGGCCACGTGTAAAGAGACACCTTGGAGGTTGAGAGGCCACATGGAGGAGAACAGAGGCACCTCAGTCCGGAGCCAGCACCAGTGTGGCAAATGAGGCCATCCTGGACACTCCAGTCCCAGTCGAACTGTCCCAGGAGACGGCACCACATAGGGCAGAGATGAGCCTTGGTCAAAATTCTGACTCCAAAAAGGTCGTGGTTTTAGGTCACTGTTTCTTTTCTATTGTGGTGAAATATGCACAACGTAACATTTACCATTTTAACCATTTTTAAGTGCACAGTTCAGTGGCATTAAGTACACTCACATTGTTGTGCAGCCATCACTACCACCCAGCTCCAGAACCTTTTCATCATCCCACTCTGACACTCTGTACCCATCAACCAATAGTTCCTCATTCCCCTCTCTTCCCAGCCCCCAGCCCCCGGTAACCACTGTTCTACTTTCTGTCTCTGTGAATTTAAGTCAATACGTTTTAAAGTGGCTGGTTAAGTAGCAACATAGAACTTTACATAGGTGCTAATAGACTTAATGGTCAACTTTCAGAATGTGTTAATGTGTTTGTTAGTTTATTGAATACCAGAAAGTTGAATCATCAGGAACTGGCCCAGAGCTCTGGTTCTCTTTGTTATTTGTACATTTAATTCTCATGTGTCATGGTCTATAGTGTTATAGGTAAAATTATAATTATACCTAACATTTACTTTAAAGTTGAGTAGGCAGTTTCACATTTAATATATCATGTCTTTTTCACAATAGCCTTGCAAGGTAGAACTATTTTTTTTTTCATTTTATAAATTAGAGGACTGAGGATCAAAGAGTTTAAGCAACTTGTCCAAGGTCATAGAGTAGAACAGGTTGATCTGCAACTGTTAATTGATTGATCCTATTCGGGTAGGGACGTGGGAAGGGGACCCAGAAGATAATTCAGCAGCTTGAAAGAGGACATATAAGGCCGGTCCTCAAGGGGCACCTGCTGTCCTGGAAAATGCTAATGTTTATCCCCGTGGGAAAGTCCTCCAATAACACACAATGCCAACCAAGAATGCTCCCAGCGAAGTGTTTTATGGGGTGTAGCTGGTCCCACATTAAGAAACAATTTGCTTTGCTGTATTTGGGGCAGGAAGAACATGATAAGGCAAGCCAGGTACAGCCCTTAAGTAAAGCCACAGAATCAGGTCGCATTCATAAAAGGCACATGGGGTCAATTCAGTGGGTCACAAACTGTGTTTTCTGAAATGAAACAGAGCAGAATTCATTGCAATAGTAAGGGTGAGCGTTTTTCTATAGACTTTATTGGTACGCTACCATAGCCATGTCATTTAGGAACTGCATCATGATATGAAATATATTTCTTACTGTGGATACTTGTGAAAGTACTTGAAAATCACTGCCCTACACTACTTCTCTCCTGGCCACAGCCTCTGTCAAAGTGCAGAAATATCCTTCAGTCTCTGGGGAAGTATAGCCTGTCTACCTGCTCCTTGTACAAACAGAGTAGAAAAAAGACAAATATCACTGTAGCACAAGGATGACACTCCAAAGGCAAGTATGGAATGGCTTACAATGTTGCATGTAAAACTTTGCCCAGTCTCCGTTCTTCCCCAAGCACCTGTACTCTCTCGAAACTTTCTGGGCCTCTGTTTCCCCATCTTTAGAATAAAGAGATTGGAGCGAATTATCTTTAGGCAAAGTCTTCCACCAAAAGAAGGAATGCTGAGAACATTTAGTCCCCGCCTCCTCGTTTCTCCAAGGAGAGCCACAGGGATGGGCAGGGCAGAGGAAAAGCTGTCTCTCTTTTTCAAAAATGTGTCCAGTTTTTTGTTTGTTTATATTTTTTCTGAGTTTGGTGGGGGTAGACAAACAATGTCTTTGAAAGACAGCTACTGTACATTGCAGGTGGGAGACTTACCTTTAGTACCCCACCCGGGTCTGTATGTCTATAATCATGAACGTCACGTTGCTTTATTCTCATGGACTAAATAATAAACTGTAATGGTTTTTGTGTGGCAGTAAAGTCACAGCACCTCAACCACGTATAAAATTCCATCCCTATAATTAAGCCATGTATGTAAAAGGAGTTCAAAGCACATGATCATGGCGATTCTTTATCCTGATCCGAGGAAACATGAACTCCTTCCTGATGGCAGGATTTCAATCCTGGAGTCTGTACAGAGAGTGCGGAGCTGGGCTGGTGCCCACTGGCCACTCCTGGACACTAAGAAAGTCTCTGTGGCAGACGAAGCAGGAGCCTGACATTGCCAACAGCCATTGTTTAAAAAAAAGTCATAGAGCCTCACCAGTGTGGCTCCGCTTTGGCAGTATCAGCGGAGACAGCTGTAGACAACTCGGAGGAGCTTTTCTAGCCATAAACAAGGGCCCAAGAAATGGCCTCAAATCCCATGCTTCTTGCCATGTTGGGCTGAATATGGAGGATTTCTAGGTGGACTCAAATGCGTCTGGGGGTGACGTGAATTTAGTAGCTCTGTTTGCAACTTAAGAGTAGAAATTGTTTTCACCAAACAGAAAACATCCTGGTCTATTTGAATTTCAAACAAAGTAATGCTGTTTGGGGATGGCTTAGGAAAATTCATTTTCACTGGGGATTCCACATGCTTGTTCAATTTAGGAATAGTATGAAGGAATTGCTCAAGTTGCTTCCTTTGTATTTTCTCACGGTATAGAGAAATGTATGTGATTCTATGGCTAATTTCTTTTCATGGTAATTTTTCTTAAAAGAACTTCTTCAAACAAGATGTTGTTTATAATGGAGTTGAATATTGCCCAACTCTCTGGCGGATATGATAAAAAGCACAGAAAAGAACAAATTAAAGGGGAAAGGAAGAAAAGATTTATTAAAGGGCAATGAATTATATTATTAGAGCCAGTGACTCCTCCCTCTCTCCCCCCCAAGCTAACCCCAAACCCAGTTTATCTAAATAAAAACCAAAGGAAATTTAATCTGAGCCTCTGCTATATATTCTGTACATTCTGGCTGACATTTTAAACCCTGTCAGAAATCTGGTTGGTATCCAACAACATGCGATACTAGAATGGAGAAATAGTATAGATAACTGTCTCATTTTTCTTTCACTTTGAAACACTGACAATAATTCTTTGTAAAATGTCTCAGGACATTGAAGGAAGTTATCAACAAACATCTTGCAGAAATCTGTCAAGAACTGATTATTGCAATTTATATAATGTGGACATTCCACTTCACAGGCTTCACAAGTCGCATGATTAAAACATGCATGAAAGGTAATGAGTCTCTAGGCTGCCAAACATATGAGCAACCAGGAGTGAAGGTGCCAGCTTACAGGGTGGTGTTTTCAGCTCCTGAGAGGACACAGCAGTGACCTCAAGTGACACAGGTAGAAATACCAGATAGATACACACCAGTCCCCTCCCAAGCAGAGCAAACATTAACCAGCAAAACAGGAGAAATTCATCCCTCTCTTCCTGTCTCAGAAATCCTTGCAGACATGGTGCCGGTTCCAGCAGAGAGCGCCGTGTGAGAGCTCCATGATACATAGGTAGGGAGGCACAGACATCTGAAATTTACAAACTCAGGCCCTTATTTTAGCAATTTAGTTTCACCTGAATTAGTTTCACCAAATCTGTTACCCCAGGCGTACTGTAAGCAAGGCCTACATTGTAGGCAGGATTCCACCCTCCTCCCCATTCACATCCTGCAGAAGGAACTACTGAGTCATGAAGTGCGTGAATAAAGATGCCAAGGCCATGGCTCAGTCCCAAACTGGATGAGAACCCTTTGGAAATTGAACTTTGGGGCACAGTAAGAAAACTTCATTGTAATGTCATGCAGCATGGCAGGTTTACCTGACTAATTCTCAGAATCAACCACCCAGGGCAATTTTAGATTTTTTTCTTTGATAAGTCTCAAAGCTTTTTAATGTGGGGAAGAGACATATAGATCATTTAATTCTACTTGCTGTAGGGTTTTCATTTGAGATTTTACCAATGCCTACCTACTCTTTTCCCCAGAAACAGTAGACAATTCTCACCACTTCTCTCTCTGTATACAGTAATGTCATGCTTACAAATGACAAATGAACACGAGGGTACTGTTTTGCTTATACTCTTCAACAAGGACAATGACATTTTCTTTTATAACATTGTATTCTAACATGTCAATCTTAATTAAACTGAATATTTGCTTAGGTTAAAATTATGTGGAGTATATTTTTAAAGTATTTCTGGATATGCACTTATTTCAAATGAGCATATGTATGTGTGTGTGTGTATACACACACACAAAGTAATCCTTTTTTTTTTTTGAGACAGAGTCTTCCTATGTTGCCCTGGCTAGAGTGCCGTGGTGTCAGCCTCGCTCACAGCAACCTCAAACTCCTGGGCTCAAGCGGTCCTCCTGCCTCAGCCTCCCGAGTAGCTGGGACTACAGGCATGCGCCACCATGCCCGGCTAATTGTTTTTCTATATATATTTTTAGCTATCCAATTAATTTCTTTCTATTTTTGGTAGAGACGGGGTCTCGCTCTTGCTCAGGCTGGTCTTGAACTCCTGAGCTCCAACAATCCACCCGCCTCAGCCTCCCAGAGTGCTAGGATTACAGGCGTGAGCTACCGCGCCCGGCCAAAGTAATCCCTTTTTAAAAGTAAATTATTTTTAGAGCCATAACTTTAACTAGCCACCACAGTTGTGTGAATCCATATTTTTTTGGTTATTAGGATAATTTAAATGACTAAAGGTAGTCAGTTTGTTCGTGCCATAAAAACACATCCATAATTGAATATCTCTCTACAGATAATAGGTAGTGTGCTGATGGTTTCCGTAGAAATGCAAAGTCCAAAAATGAAGACAGGTTCCTTTCCTCACCGCTGTTGAACTTCTATTACTGGGTGAAGAGAGATCACGCTTTCATTTCATCAGGCATTTAAGAAATGCCACCATTGTAGTTCTGTTCATAACAACTTCTGCGTAGGAATAGTATCATATAGTTCACGAAGTATGTACCTATTATTGTCTCATGAACCCTGCAATATCCCTGAGAGGTGAGCAGAGCAGGAGTTGTGACTCCTATTTACAGGAGGGAAACTGAAGCCAGGAGAAACTGGGTGACTTGCCCAAGGCTGCAGCACACACCAACCCGCAGCCTGGCATTCAGACCCACAGCTTCTGACTCCTGATCCATGCTCTTTTCTAGACATTGGGCTCCTTCCTCCTCCGAAAAGGTAACTGGTGTTTTGAGACAGACTAAAAATTCCATTTTCTTGCTGTTTCCTCTAAAATAAAAAACCAATAAATAACTTATGAGGTGAGTTCAATAGAGTTGGCATCCCTGTGCTACAACCTTATTGGTTGTAGGGGGCATTTATCAACAGGACTGAGAGTCTATGCATCCTATGGTGGGGACGAAGTCTATGCAGCATATGGGGGGGACAATTTTATGGTCAGGCAGCAGCTGCCCTGTGTGCATCCATGCAGGGGTTCCAAAGCTCTGCAGTGAGCTGGAGCCACCATGGGAGCCCCCATGGCTCCCAGCGGTCCTGGCCTGCTTTCTCATCCTCTGGTAAAGCACAAGCATGAAGGAGAAGGTAGTTGGCACTAGAAAGAGTTGATCCTGGATGAAGGGTTGGCACAGCTCCTTGCAGACACTTGAAGTGGGGAAAGACGTTGAAGATGGGAGAGATTGGCCACAGTTCTTGGAACTTGCCCTTAGGGAGGGAGCCAGGAAGCTTTTGTACAAAGTAGCAGAACACGAAGTGCTGGGCCTGGTTCTGGGTGTCCAAACTACAGTTGGTGAGCTGAGGAAGAAATCTGAGAGGTCATCAAGTCCATTCTTCATTCACCCATTCATCCATTCATCTGTTCATTCATTCGAAGAATAATTATTGAACACATACAGGTGCAGAGGATATAGCAGAGAACAAATCAAAGTCCCTGCCCTCATGGAGCTTACATTCCAGAGAGGAAGAGATAAACATTAAGCAAGCAAAAACATACAGGTATACCTCAGAGATATTGTGGGTTTGGTTCCAGACCACTGCAATAAAACAAATATTGCAATAAAGCAAGTTACATGCATTTAAAAGGGCATATAAAAGTTACTTTGATCAGATCCATCAGAAGAATCACTATCTATGGCAGCTATGGCCTTATGAAATGTATTTCTTAAATAACAAGATTTGAACATCGAAATTACTCCTTGGTCCATGGGCTGCAGAATGGATGTTGCATTAGAAGACAGGAAAACAACATTAATCTCCTTGTACCTCTCCATCAGAAATCTTGGGTGACCAAGTGCGTTATCAATGAGCACTAATATTTTGAAAGGAATCTTGTTTTTTGTTTGAGCAGTAGGTGTCAACATGGGCTTAAAATATTCAATAAGCTAGCCTGTAAACAGATGTGCTTTCATCCCAACTTTGTTGTTCATTTATATAGCACAGGCAGAGTGGATTTAGCATAATTGTTAAGGGCCCTAGGATTTCCAGAATGGTAAATGAGCATTGGCTTCAACTTTAAAACCCCAGCTTCACTAGTCAGCCTGTCCTTTGAAGATTTGAGGCAAGGTATTGACTTCTCTCTAGCTATTTAAGTCCTAGATGAGATCTTCTTCCAATAAAAGGCTGTGTCACCTACACTGAAAATCTGTTGCTTAGTGTAGCCACCTTCATCGATTATCCAGCTAGACTGTCTGGACAACTTGCTGCAGCTTCTCCATCAGCACTTGCTGCTTCATCTTGTACCCTTTCGTTACCGAGATGGCTTCTTTCTTTAGCCTCAAGAAGCAACCTCTGCTAGCTTCAAACTTTTCCTCTGCAGCTTCCTCACCTCTCTCAGCCTTCACAGAATTGAAGAAAGTTACAGCCTTGCTCTGTATTAGGCTTTAGCTTAAAAAGAATGTTATGGCTGGTTTGGTCTTCTATCCAGATCGCTAAAACTGTTTTCATATCATCAGTAAGCCTGTTTTGCGCTCTTATCATTTGTGTGATTACTGGATTAGCACTTTTAATTTCCTACAAGAACTTTTCCTTTGTATCGATAACTTGGCTAACCGTTTGGTGCAAAAGGCCTAGCTTTCAACCTAGCTCAGCTTTCGACATGCCTTCCTCACTAAGCTTAATCATTTCTAGCTTTTGATTTAAAACGAGAGATGTGCAGCTCTTCCTTTCACTTGAACACTTAGAGGCTTTTGTAGGGTTTGTTTGTTTGTTTGTTTTTGAAACAGAGTCTTACCCTGTCGCCCCTGGTAGAGTGCAGTGGCGTCATCATAGCTCACTGCAACCTTAGACTCCTGGGCTCGAGTGATTGATCCTCCTGCCTCAGCCTCCCAAGTAGTTAGGACTACAAGCATCTGCCACTATGCCTGGCTAATTTTTCTATTAATATTTTTAGTAGAGATGGGGTCTCGCTCTTGCTCAGGCTGGTCGCAAACTCTTGACCTAAAGCAATCCTCCTGCCTTGGCCTTGCAGAGTGCTAGGATTACAGGCGTGAGCCACCATGCCTGGCTGCATCTGACTTTTGAAAGTATCCTTCTGGCTGTCCCATGGAACATGATGAAAATCTACTTTATTTTTGGAAGGCCTTGCATATTATATTACTCAGTCTCCCTCTGATTCTCCAGGTGGGTTTTCATGCTTCTCCCTAAACAGGTTTCCATTTGTTTGTTTTATTTCCGACCATCAGATTCTTTAAAGTACAGAGTCTGATCTTGTCATCATCCGCCTCCAACCTCAACTTAAAACTTTGCAATAGCTTTCACTTGCTCTAAGGAGAGAGTCCAGATTCTTTTTTTCTGGCTGAAACAGTTCTGCAAGATTTAGCCCTCACTCACGCCTCTACCCCTTGAACTCCCTTCTGTCTCCCTCTTTCTACTCCAGCCACGCAGCCTTCAATTCTAGTACAAGGCCTTCCCCCAGATTGATTCTTCTTCCTGGTTTGCTCTTCCTTGTGTGCGTATGGTTCATCCTAGTGTATCCTGCACCTAAGGGCTCCAGAAATTGTTGAATTAGTTAATTCTCAAATGTGGTACATAAAATGAAGTCACCACTGAATCCACTGTCCAGAGTTATTTCTGTTTTAAAAGAAAGCTCAGATTTCACTAATACTAAAATTTCACTCAGTATTATTTTAAATTATGTGAATATATTTCAAAGGAAATATATGTGATATTAATAAATTAAGTGATTATATTTTGTAACACCTTTCCTGGATGTTATAATTCTAATTTACCTTCCTACAGCATTGCAGCATAATACATTACATAAAATATCTTGCTCAATATAGGCTTGTTCCATGACAAGACATGGAGGAAACTCAAGTGTGTCTTGCTAAGGGAAAGAGGCCAGTCTGAAAAGGCTCCATATTGAATGATTCCAACCACATGACACGCTGGAGAACCATGGAGACAGTATGAAGATCAGTGACTGCCAGAGAAGGGAGAGAAGGATGGAAGAATGAATAAAGGAAGAAAACAGGGACTTTTTAGGGCAGTGAAACCACTCTGCATGAAATTATAATGGTGGATACATGTTATTATACATTTGTCCAAACCTATAGAATGTATCACACCATGAGTGAACCCTAACGTGAACTACACACTCTGGGTGATAATGACGTGTCCATGTAAAGTCACTGATTGTAACGAGTGTGCCACTGTGGTGGAGAACGTTGGCAACGGGGGAGGCTATGTGTGTTAGGGGCAGGAATACATGGGATATCTCTGTACCTTCCTCTCAGTTTTGCTGTAAACATAAAACTGCTCTTAAAATAGTCTTTAATTAAAAAATGACATATATAAATAAAAAATGACATTAAAATATGACATATATATACCTATATGTCATAATTTTAGTGTGATTTTTTTTCCTATTATGGACTTCCCCATTTTAGTGTTTTATCTAATCTGAGAGACTTATTCTCTTTGTGTTATCAGAGCCATAATATTTTGTCTAATTCTTTGTTGATATCTTTTTAAATTCTAGAGTTGTTCTGTTCAACATGGTATGGTGGCCCAGTCACACAGGTGGCTTTAAATCTTAAACTAATTAAAATTAGATTTTAAAAAATGCATTCCTTGGTTCCCATGTGGCTGGTGGCTAGCACAAATATAGAACATTTTTATCATTGCAGAAAGTTCTGTTGGACAGCATTGTTCTATAGCCTCCTTTCATATCTCCCTCATGTTTTGATACATCATCTATTCTAAGGAGATACCTGCAAAAGGGTGGCAATAACTCTATCAATAGCTTTTCTTTCAGAGCCTACTTGGTGCCTAGCAGAGTGGTAAGAGACTACCTCATATATGTACATATTATCCTGTTTAATCCTAATAAGATTAAACCATGTTTACTGCCATTTTAGAGATGAGAAAACTGAGGCTAAAAAAAGTTAAGTATGATATTTCCTGGGTAGTAAGTGGTAGCACAAAAATTAAAACCGGAGTCTAATCTACTTAAGAATTCCATTCTGACTCCTGATCAGGCAGAATTGACTTTGCCTCATTTTTCTTTGATTTTTGTGGTTGAAATTCTGATTGAAACCAGAATATTAGAACATCAACTTAAAAACCTGAAATAGTACTTGAAGGAAGCAGCCAGAACATTTCTGATGCAAAACTAGTTTAGTGTTTGATTCAGAAAATTCTTTTGTCTTACCAAATTCATTTTAAAAGTTTACATATATATTCATTTTATGTAGCTTAAGAAAATTCTTCCATCAGTTAAATAACCAAAAGCAGAGGTTGACAAACTTTTTCTGTAAAGGGCCAGTTAGTACATATTGTAGACGTCAAGGGCCATGTGGTCTCTGTGACAATATTCAGTTCTGCTGTTATAGCATGAAAGCAGCTATAGAAAATACGTAAACAAGTTGGTTATGTTCCAATAAAACATTTATATAGATTCTGATATTTGAATTTTATATAACTTTATATGCTATGAAATACCCTTCTCTTGATTTTTTTCTACTATTTGTAAAAATAAAAACTATTCTTAGCTCATGGGATTTATAAAAACAGGTGGCAGGCTGGATTTAGTTTTTGGTCTTTAGTTTGCCAACACTGACTGTAGAGCATGAAGTCAAAACCTAGAGAAATGAAGGAACTTGCTTAAAAATATGAAAGAACAGGACTATGCTCCATTTTTTTCTGCTTGCTCAGCTTAATGGATAATATCTTATTATAAAGAAACGAAAATAATGAAAGCCACTGGAGATAATTTATTAATAATTATCTGTGGGGAAGGGGCATTTTAAGACCATAAGCCAGGGCTGTAATGAAACCTTCTTAACAAAACAAAGTCAGAAGGTGAGCCTTCATTACTCACGTGCCTTATGTGTAACTCAAAGGCAAAAATATGATACACTCTATGAGAAATGTTTCCTTTCTTTTATTACAAAATTTTATACCACTATTAACTGAAAACCCTGTAAATACTAAACTAAAAGGGATGAGGAGATGAGAGCAATAGGTTAAATTTTTTAATTACAGTATTTATTTTCTCAATGTCTGTTAGTGGACTTAACAGAAAGATTTGCTTACAATCTCTATATAATTAATATACTATTACTTTAAAGAGTTGCTAAGCAGGCTCTTCTTTTATATCATTCAGTATTTATTGAGGGTTTACCATGTACCAGACACTATTCCAGATCCTGAGTATATTGTAGTAAACAAATTCTTTCATATCCCCTTTCAGAGGAATGTACAATATAACGTCTTCCACAATGGCAAACTTTAGCTACAGTACACTGCCATCGTGTTCTTTATATGACAATCAACAAAATGAACATTTAAAAAACAATAACAGTTTATTGATTAGTTATTTCTTTATTATAAAGTGCTTTGAACATAAGGAACAATACTGCCAAGCAAATGCAAATCAACAAACACTCATTATTTACAAGACAGCTATTACTAGTGTAGTATAAATTATAAAAAATATTTTGCAATAAAATGTCTGCAGAACTTTCCAATAAACTCAAAGAACTTCACAAGATGTTTTTTCCCTCACCCACCTCTTTCTTTTTTCCCCACAATTTCTATGTCACATAGGTTGAAGAAATCAGAGCACAGAAGGATATAGGGACTCAAACTAGAACATAATTGATTTGAGCAGGGCAAGTATCAGAGCTAGAACCCAGGGCTTTTATTTTTAAAAGTCCTCCTTTATCCATTACCTCTTATACTAAAAATTTAAATAAGCCATTAATCAGAAAGACAGCTCCAGCTTGGAAGCAAACTGTGTTTGTCACACACAGTGTTTCTGTTCGACAGGAGTGAAAACATTTTTGTTTTCCTTTTCACTCTCATTCTACAAACATAAAAACTAGAAATACCAGTTGAACCTGGAAGTAATTAATGCATTGCAAGCTGAACTTTTTACCTGCAAGGTTACTTTATATGTGCTATAAATAGCTATAATTGAAATGTGATAATTTAGCTGAGCCACTGGGTTAAATGGTTGACTTTTCCTTGAATAAATTATCGTTTTGTCATTCTATTGCTTTGGTCTGCATTTCCTGGTCCATTCACTGAAATGACATTGCTGGTAAACTCATGCCTTTACCAGTGTATTTTTCCGACTTCTGATCTGTGGTTTGGGGTGGCTGCTGTTTTGATACTTTTTCCAGAGCGTGTAGTGGCAAATTAAGGGATAAACGTGGTAGTGGCAGTGGTGATGGAGGGGACCTCATTCAGCATGTTCTGGCTAGTCCCATAACCCCAACACTAGGTTCAAGGGTGAAAATCTGAAATCCGGATGAGTCAGGGCTCGCTAAGGGCCACCCCTGCAGTCCTAATCTAGTTTTGGCAGATCCTGAGAAGCTGCATTTACATGTAAGTTTTCGAGTTAACTACAGGTTGGCAGGAGGGATTCTCTTGTCACGATCAGCTTCTGGACTGGAGCTAACCAGGACTTGCTTGTTCTGGTGGATACTAAAATTGGCATAGTTCCCTTTAAGCACAGGTTATAGAGGGAATGGGACACAGTCAATGACCACATACAGGCAGCCCCCTGCCCATAGCACATTTCAATCCTACCTCACCCAAGCCTATACTTGCCAGGTTCTTCCTCTTTTTTGCAACACAGATCTCTTTTCTCACTCCACAGGTAATGCTTTGAAATGGATACAATATATATACATATGACTTAAAAACAAATTATTGTTTTTAACTGCATTGAAATACTGTTATCAATTTTAAATATATGGTAATATTGGAGCTTCCTTTTTCTGGCTGGTGGGGGGAAGAGAGTCTCACCCTGTCTCCTAGGCTAGAATGCTGTGGTGTCAGCCTAGCTCACAGCAACCTCAAACTCCTGGGCTCCAGCGATCCTCCTGCCTCAGCCTCCTGAGTAGCTGGGACTACAGGCACGCACTACCATGCCTGCCTAATTTTTCTATTTTTAGTAGAGATGGGGGTCTTGAACTCCTGAGCTCAAGCAATCCTTTCACCTCAGCCTCCCAGAGTGCTAGAATTATAGGTGTGAGCCACCACGCCAGGCCCAGGAGCTTCCTTATTTACACAACAAATAACAAGATCTCGATTCTAGTAACTACCGTACATTTGAAGTAGCTTAAATGACATTTCTAAGATATCTGCAACAAGTGCAATGTGATATGAAAATACTTGTGATTTCTTCTAATGAAAAGTTGTAGGTACTGCTATACTGCTGTGATTTATTACTTATATTCATTATTTTTAAAAATGCTAAATTTTAGTTAGAGGTTGGCATAAATAAAAAATGTAATTTTTTCGTCTAAGATCACCCTAAATACTATCAATGGACCCCAGGGCTAACAATTCCTAGGACATTTGAAAGCAAACAAAAAACCTAACTAATAAACAGACTTAAAGCCCAGCCACCACCCGAATGAAGAAATTTCCAGGCGGGGGATGCCACTTCTTTTCTAACCATTTCATTTGCACATCTCAGTGCCAGCAACCCCGTGAAGGATCACTCCTGCCCACTCGGCTTCCCGGTTGCCTGTTGGTGTAGGTTTGCAGTGTGTGCTGCAGTTTCTTTCTTTTTCTTTTTTTTTTTTTTGAGACAGAGTCTCACTCTCTTGCCTGGGGCGAGTGCCGTGGCGTCAGCCTAGCTCACAGCAACCTCAAACTCCTGGGCTCGAGCAATCCTACTGTCTCAGCCTCCCGAGTAGCTGGGACTACAGGCATGCGCCACCATGCCCGGCTAATTTTTTCTCTATATATTTTTAGCTGTCCAATTAATTT
>RJWJ010000956.1:55372-160274 GCA_004363605.1 Indri indri | reverse complement strand
TCTAATCATCAGGGAAATGCAAATCAAAACCACAATGAGATATCACTTCTCTCCAGTGAGACTGGCCTTTATCAAAAAGTCCCAAAACAATAAATGTTGGCGTGGATGCGGAGAGATAGGAACACTCATACACTACTGGTGGGACTGCAAACTAGTGCAACCTCTGTGGAAAGCCATATGGAGATACCTTAAAGAGATGCAAGTAGAATTACCATTTGATCCAGCAATCCCATTACTGGGCATCTACCCCAAAGAACAAAAATCGCTCTATGAAAAAGACACCTGCACCCCAATGTTTATAGCAGTGCAATTCACAGTTGCAAAGGTGTGGAAACAGCCCAAGTGTCCATCAATACATGAGTGGATTAGTAAAATGTGGTATATGTATACCATGGAGTACTATTCAGCTTTAAGAAACAATGGTGATATAGCACCTCTTGTATACTCCTGGATAGGGTTGGAATGCATTCTACTAAGCGAAGTATCCCAGGAATGGAAAAACAAGCACCACATCTACTCACCACCAATTTGGTAGTAACTGAACAACACATAAGTGTACATATAAGTATAACATCTATTGGATGTCGGGTAGGGAGGGAGGGGGAAGGGGGAGGGGCGAGGGGGAGGAGGGGACGGATATATGCATACACAAGGGGCGCAATGCGCACCCTCCGAGAGATGGACACGCTTGGGACTGGGACTTGGGGGGAAGGGGGGGCAAGGGCATCATACGTAACCTAAACACCTGTACCCCTATAAACAACAAACAATAAAAAATAAATAAATAAATAAAAAAAAAAAATAAAAGAACCTCTTGTCAAAAACAGCCAAATTACTGTTGGAAAACATTAATTTTTAGGTAACAAATAGCAGAGTTATAATGCAAACTTAATCTTTTATTAGACTCACACATTTAAAGGATTACTATGCATCAAATACTGTGCAACCAGGAGAATACAGGATTTTGTATTCTGTTAAAGGTGTCAGATTAAGTATATTGATGATTATGTATCTGCTAAACATTATTCTCAACCTGCAATCCAATGATCTTTCCAAGATGCCACTGCAATACGCATATTATTGTCCAATTTTCCAATATACAGAGACTAAATAGAAAAGAAGGCATTTGCCTTATGTCACAAAAATGTGTAAGTGAATGAAATCAGATTAGTCTGATTTGAGATGTTTCCATGCATTCTTAGAAAATGCTTCTGAAAAATACTAAAGCTCCAGAATCTGAGGATATGGCAATGAAAAAAGCACCAAGAATCTGTGTCTCCACCTAGAAAATGATTATACTGGCAGAATCTATCTGATATAACTATTTTGGAACTCTGGAGCCCATTGAAGGCTTGCAACTCTGGAGCCCATTGAAGGCTTGCAACTCCCAGGGGAATACTTATACAGTAAATTGTGGTTAATTTTGCTAAATCTCATATTTAAACACAATTGCAACTACTCATCCCTGATTCCCAACCCCTTGGCAGGCAGTTATGCACTCATTCTAGGAGCTGCTTGCGTGCAACTTTTGGGAATCAGGGTGGGCAAAAATACCCTGTCCTCCAAATATTGGGGATCTGTGTTTTGATCTCTGATTGCTGCTTCTAGTGATGCAGACGAAAAGGTGGGTAGTCATTGTTTTAACTCCTCCATTGTTGCAAGCCCGCACGACTGAAGTCACTTGCCTAGGATATAAAAAGCCAGTAATTCTTTCCTTATGCACCTTCTCTTTTTGTCCTTTTTGATAGCCAGACATTGAAGGCTAAGACATTCAAAGACAATTGCATATATGGAAAAAATTAGAGAGTAATCGTTTATGGCCAGGCTCAGAAAAACCTGAGAAGACCTTAAGTTTACACTTCAGCATGATACTTGGCACAGAGACAGCCTACAACAATTAAAAAATAAATAAATAAACAAACAACGAGAAAACCTGAAAAAATCTGATTTCAAGACTTACCACATTATTTGATTTGAATGACCAGTTTTAAACAAAAATTCACAAGACATGCAAAGAAACAGGAAAGTATGACCCATTGAAAGGGAAAAAAAATCAATAGAAATAATTTCCTGAAACAGTTCTTATGGCAGATCCACTAGACAAAGACTTTAAAACAACTTTAAGCAAAGATGATTAAATAACCGTGAAACAGATAGAGAAAGTTAAGGAAAAAAATATGAACAAAATGGATATACCAATAAAGAAATGGAAAACCTAAAAAGAAATAAAAAAGAAACTCTTGGAGCTAAAAATTATGAAATATAAAATGAAATAAAAAATTTACCAGGCAGATTCGAGCAGACAGAATCATTAACTTAAAGTTAGCACAATAGAGATACTGAAATCTGAGAAACAGAAAGAAGTAGAAATTGAAAGAAAGTGAGAAAAGCCTAAGAATCTTATGGGACACCATCAAATGGACTGACAGACTCATTGTGAAAGTTCCAGAAGGAGAACAGAGAGGAAAGGAAAAAAAAAAAATGAAAAAATAATGGCTGAAAAACCTCCCAAATATGATGAAAGATGTGACTATGAACATCCAGAAAGCTCAACAAAATCTAAGATGAATCCAAAGAAACACAGACAGGGACAGATTGTAATCGAACTTTTGGAAAAGCAAAGACAAAGAAAGTATCTTCAAAGCAGCAAAAGAAAGGTGTCCCATCACATATAAGGGAAGGTCAATAAGACTCTTATTGATCAGTAGACTTCTCAATAAACTTTGAAAACTGGGAGGCAGTAGGCTAATATATTCAAAGTGCTGATAAAAAAAGAAAAAGGACCATCACCCAAGGATCCTGTATGTGGCAAAACTATCTTTCAAAAGTGAGGGAGAAATTTTAAAAGTCCCAGGTAACCAAAAGCTGAGAGAGTTTGTTTCTAATATACCTGACCTCAAAGAAATTCTCAAGGGAGTCTTGCAGGGAGAAATGAAAAGACATTAGACATAGCATGGTAGTAACTCAAAATCATATGAAGAAATAAAGATCTTAACAAAAATAAATAAATAGACAATTTATAAAGGTAATATTATTTTAACAACACTTTTTTACCTCTACTTCTTTTCCACATGATTTAAAAAAATTTTTTCATTTTAAATGAACAAAATTTATTTAAAATATGACTATTAGTTTAAAAGCTACTATTATTGTAAGTTTTATTTGTAACTTTACATTTTTTCTACATAATTGAAGAAATTAATGCATTCAAAATATATATTGGTTTATATTTTGGAGCCTACAATATATAAAGATGTAAATTTGTGACATCAACAACCAAAAGGATTGGGGACAGAGGTGTAAAGGAGAAGAATTTTTGTATTTTATTAGTTAAGCATATATAAATTTAAATTAGAGTGTTATACCTTTCAGATGTTAAATGTAATACCCATGATAAATGCAAAGAAAATGTCTGTAGGATATATACAAATTAAAATGAAAAAGGAATTTAAACATTTTACTACAAAAAAATCAACTAAACACAAAAGAAAAGAATAATGCATGAAATGAGGAACAATAAAGCTATAAGTCAGGTAGAAAACAAATGGAAAAATGAAATTGGTAAATCCCTTTTTAGTAGTAATTATTTTAAATATAAATGGATTAAACTTTCCAATCAAAAGACAGAGATTTGCAGAAAGGATAAACACACACACACACACACACAGATCAAGTATATGCTAGTCACAAGAGATTCACTTGAGATCAAAAGACACAAATAGACTGAAAGAGAGAAAAAGGTAAAGAAGATATTTCATGAAAATAATAACCATTAGAAAGTAAGGGTGGCTGTATTAATATCAGAGAAAATTGACTTTAAATCAAAAAACTTTACAAGAGACAAAGAAGAATATTACATATTAATAAAAGATTCAATAGACCAAAAACATATATCAATTATAAACATTTATACACCTTATAATAAACTGTGAACATATATGAAGAAAAGTTGACAGAATTAAAAGGAGGTATAGAATGTTTTATAATAGTAGCTTGGAACTTCAATAGGCCACTCTCAATATAAAACAACCAGACAGAAGCTAAGATGCATAATAAAATGAATGATTTATCCAACACAATAAATTAACTAAATCTATCATATATGTACAGAGCACTTTATGCAATAACAGCATACACATTCCTCTCAAGAACACATGGACATTTTTAGAAAAGACCATATGTAGGCCATGAACTAAATCTCAATAAATTTAAAAACATAAGTATCATAGAAATTATCTTCTCTAAGACAGGCTAATGTTAGAAATTAATAACAGAAGGAAAATTGAAAAAATTCACAAATATTTAGGGATTAAATAATATATCCTTAAATGACTGGTGGATCATTCAAGAAATCACAAAGGGAAATTTAAAGATACTTAGAAATGAAGGAAAACCAAAGCAATCGTATCAAAATTTATGAGGCATGAGAGTAGTATTAAGGGGGGAATTCATAGCCAAAATGCTTATATTAATAGAAAAAAAGGAGCAACAACAAGAAAGATCTCAAATCAGCAACCTAACTCTAAGACTTAAGAAACCAGAAAGAGAAGCACAAACTGATGAACAGAAGGAATGAAATAGTGTAGATTTTACCATACATAAAACAAATAGAGAATAGAAGAATAATAGAAAAAAAAAAAAAAAAAAAACAACGTCGGTCCTTGAATGTACAGAGTAGGATTTAGCTATACAGTTTTTTATTTAGGGCTTTACTTTTATTTCATTTCCTTTCTTACTGTTTTCCTTTTTTTTTTGAATGCCTGTTAGTGTTTGTGGGTTGCTGGCTTTTTCGTCTTTAAAGTTGTATATATAAATTTAAAAGAAAACCCAGAGAATTCTCTACTGTTTCCTTACTTGAGTCCTGCAATCCCTTGCTGGTCTGTTTTCTTCTCTCTACATTTCACAGTGCTGTCTTCATTTTATTTATAATTCCCAGGGTTTTATTGTGAAATATATTTGGAAGACATTTTGGATAGATCTAGATATGGTGTTACTTGACTTATAATTAAATATCCAGACATGTTATAACAAAATAAATTACCACTGGACTGGTTTCCAAACTTTTAAATATTATACAGTGGAAACATTGAGAAAAAAAAACAATGTCAGGCTCATATTCGAGCAACGTTTTGTGGTGGAAAGTCATCGGAATAAACCTACAGAATAGTAGGTGCATTCAACAGTTTATTCAACATAAAACTACTGAGCACATCTTCTGTGCCTGAAAGAGGAAAGTTTGAAGATTCAGAGATAAAAGAAAACATTCTTGTCCTTGGAGAAGAGCAGACATGGATAGTTATGCAGTAGTGTATTCAGAGGTATCACAAGGTTAAACACAAGTTATTCTTACAGTATATAGGTTACATACATAACCAAGATGTAGAACTAACAGTTATTAAGAAAGAGGGGAGTATGTGTCTTCCAGACAAGACATCTCAGCTTAATTTGAAATGTAAATTGCTGAAGCATAAAGGAGACTTGCAGAGAGGAGACCGTAGCAATAAATAAGTAGCGTGAACATAGACATGAAACGTTAATCAAGAAATTGAAGCTGTTCAATGGGAAGGAACTTATGTTGGAAGTGGTGAATAGAAAATAAATGCTATTATTTACAATATTTAAAAAATTTAGATTTGTAGCTAAAAGCTATAGGTAGACTTTTTAAATTATTTTTACATAGTAATGTTTGAAACCATTCCACCCATCCTTTTATAGAATGTCTCATACTGCGTCTCATAATCATTAGTAGATCATTGAGTCAATTTAATGAGTCAAAATCAGCATGTATGAGAAACTGGAAATCTACATGCAAAGAAAAATGAGATTGGACCTCTGCCTTATACCATATACAAAATTTAACTCAAAATGGATCAAATACCTAAATGTAAGAGCCAAAACTGTAAAACTCTTAGGAAAAAAATAGAAGGTAAAATCCTCATGGGATTATATTCAGGAATGATTCTTTGGATATGACAACAGAGGCAACAAAAAATAAATTAAGTAGACTATATCAGAATTAAAAACTCATATGCTTCAAAGGTTACAGAGTGAAAAGGCAACTCATGAAACAGAAGAAAATACTTGCAATCATATAAGTGATAAGGGCTTAATATCCGGAATATACATATGTAGATTCTTCCTCTTATCATCAATCCTTCTCTCCTTTTTATAATAACACTTAGACTTCACATTGGGGGAATTACATACCCTATTAATTGTGGCCTTGTTGGGACTATTAAATATGGTGTTCTAACTTGTAAATAAGAGGTAAGAGCCAGTGTATCAGTGGTCTCCATCACAACCCTCCGGTTGGACAATGTTCTATTAATAGAAAGACTCCTAGAACTCAGTAAAGCAGTCATATTCATAATTTTGATTTATTAGAGTAAAAGGATATAGTTTAACAAAGGGATTAGGGGCATAGAGCTGAGTCCAAGGATGTCCAGGCACAGGGTTATTATTGAAGGTCTATCACAAAGTCACAGAGCACCATGAGTAACTGACCGAAACTACTCAGTCTCAAGCCATCCCCTAGAAATCAAACTGATATAGCATGGCCCAGAGCTCCAGGAGAACAAAAATAGGTATTCACCATAAGTCACATTTTTAGCACAACCTAGTGTAACCCAATGTCTCAGGTGTACAAAAACACCTTTATCAGACAGGACATTTCAAGGGCTCGGAGTTTATCTCCCAGGAGCTAGTTGAGGGCAAGACATTTCTTTGGAATACACAGGGCTTGAACCCTCCATGTTTGCTGATGTAAAATTTTACTACACAGCCAGCTACATATTTCGCAGGATCCAGTACAAAAGGAATATATGGGGCTCCTTCATTAAAAATCAGGAAAATAGTGCCATTAAAGAAAGTAAATATAAAGCTTTTTCCTTTCTCTTGTGCTTCTTATAATGTCATGGTGTTTCATATTTGCTGTGTAACATTATCCTAATTAAAGAAGAATTAAAGTTTTAAATGACTAAAAAGAATTTTACTGTTTACATTTATATTGTATAACTCTAGTTTAAATGAAAATATAAGATCCTTTAACTCATATGTTGAATAACCAAATTGCACAATTTGTATTCATAAATGCGTATGTATTTTGTTCTTACTAGAACCATGAAAAACATACACAAAACTAACTCAACTGTTTTTATTTCACTTCTTGCTATGCACACCTCCTACCCACATGATTTACCCGTGGTTTACTGTTGAACACAAAGGACTGAAAAAAAGAACTATCTTTGTCTATCTTTGTTGTCCTGTATTTCCATTTTATTTTGTGTCATTATTTTCAGTATAGGTAGTTGATTAATACAGTCAAGTAGCATGAGTTAGAAAGGATATGATAGGCTTCCTTGGCTATTTGTCTTTGTTAGAACAACATATCCTTTTTGGAAAGTGTGGGCTCTCAGCAGTGCCTCTGCTTATATGCCTCCCTTATACTTGCTTTGAGTGTCACTGAACTCTCATATATCGTGGGTCCACAGGAATTTCACGTTCATGGGGCATTAAGAACACTATGCAATTAAGCCAGCAAGAAACTTTGGCAGACACACCTATTTGCATATTTCCTATGCTTATTTGCATGCTTCATTGTCCCATTGATTTCATCTATAAAAAACAAGCTCAAAGATAAAATCATTAAGAGTTTTAAGATGGCGACAGCACAGCACTAAACCAAGTTTGACGCTCTCCTGATCACAAGGCTCTCTTCAACTTTTAACATCGAATAATTGGAGTGAGCTGCATGCTAGTATATTATACAGTCTATTAAGTAGGGATAGAATGATAAATATGTCATATTATTTCCAGTGAACTTGAAATCCATTTGAGGGTCCAGGCAATTAAGCTAGTGTTAGAATATAGCATGAAAAATGCCAATACTGGAATTGTTGAAGTTGCACTGAGAACCTGCCTGGAGAAAACTAATTCAATTTGGGTTTCAAAAAAAGCTTTTTGAAACAAGTAATACTTAAATGACAGTCAAGATTTGGGCAGGAATAAGCTTGAAGAGTATGGGTAAGGGGAGGAGAATGTTTTAGGGAGCCTGAACAACATAGATTACTCCCCCTACTACCTTTCTCTCATACAAGATCAATGGATGTATTACTTAAAAAAAAAAAAAAAGACACTCTTTCAACAGTTTTTAAGACTTCTCTGTTCCTTAGTAATAAGGGTCTCATAAACTCAAGGGAAAGGCGGACATAGTTTGAATGCAATTGGAGACTAGGGACTGACAGACACACCTGTTAGCTGCAATTTCAAAGCCAAACACAATTTTGAATATCCCTGCTTAAAGTTTCTGTGCTTCACCCAGAAATTACTCTACTTATATATTAGGTGCAAAACTGAACCTGATTTTGTTTTCTTCTGAATAAAGTTTTCAGAAGGAAATGGGCCATAGAATTACCCAATATATTTCATTTAGACAATAATATCCACATAAGGCTTTTATTTGGGGTCTTAGGGAAACTGTGGCTTTATTCATTTCTTTAGATCTCATTCTCACTTTTTAAAATTATTAACATTAATTCAAGAGATGACAAAGTTGAACACATAAACAAAACTTTTTTTTATTTATCTTTACATTTATATGTCTTAGACCATAATAAAAATAAGTAGGCAACAAGTGCCACATCCTTATCAAATAAGCCCTAAATCACAAATATAATATTACACCTACCAATTGTTTTCAGCATAATTGTTCTAGTATTAGAAAGTAAAAAACTCCAGACATTGAGGTGGAAGTAATTAAGTTGAAAGTCTAATGCTTCCGTCCTGTCATCTTGGTCCTTTATTCACCCCCAGGGACATACGTCACGTAAATCACAGTCTCACTACAGTTCATCTTAGAGTAGGAAATGATAAGATAATCTGTGATGGATCCTGAGTGAGTTCAAAGCTTGAGAAGGAAACCTACCTGGTGTTATAGCAGGTACATCACAGTGTCTGAGATGCAAAATTATATAAAATAATAAGCCAATGATGAAGTGACGAGACAAACAGAATCGAGGTGCTTGGGTCTAGTGTGATTAATAAAGTACCATCACTCGGGGAAAACCAGTGTTGTTTGCAGCGGTGCTGTTCGCCTACGCAGGATACCGGGGAGTGGAGGTGTGGTGAAGGAGGATGATGAGCCAGTGTGTACTTTCACAGATATGCAGGCACATAAACACAAGGTGTGAAGTCATCATGGGGACATCCAAAATGAGAATCATTATTGTCAGATTTGAAAGACACACAGGGACATGTGACCATAGAGTGTATTAAATAATTTTATAGTCTATTTACCAGCTGACTTTGTGATAGAATCCAAGTTTCCTTACTCCCTGGCATCTGTGGTATCCTTACATTTTTCTCTCTGCACTGCATTTTCTTTGAATTCCTTTCTCTCAGGCCTTGAGATGCTCAGGGACCATAAATTTGGTCATCCTAGAGCAATATCAAAATTGCCTTAACTGTGTACCATTCTCCCAGTGCCCTGACCCCTGGAGCTACCTTTATAAACTAAATAGAGGCAATTTAATTTTGACACTTTCTTCTTCAATCCATCATTCTCTTCCAAACTATTTACCAAACACCTTCTCTATGCAAGGTATGTTTAAGAAATTGAAGACTTGAAGAGGTGAAACAGATTTGGATCCTTGTTTTAAAGATTTAATATGTGTGTGTATACACACACATACACACACACATACACACAAGTATCTGCAATCCCAAGTAAAAGTAATACATGCTCTACACCTGAGATGAAAGTATTATAATGATAGTTATGTGGAAAGATTTCTCAGAAAAGATCATTTTAAATCGATTCTTGAGGACATGTATAATTTGAATATATGAAACTGTAGGAGTTTTCTCCCACACTGTGGGACAATGTGAGCACAGACCGAACATTAAAGAAGTATGGGCAGTTGGAAAAATGAAGAATAGTTTGCATTGGGGAAATGTGACATATTGCATAAATTTGTGGAGAAGTTCACTTTTTGGAAAGATTTGATTCTCAAAAGAGTGAGGTATTAGGATTAGTCCAGAATGTCTTGGACTGACTGCAAAGTAGATGAAAGAATTTAGGGATCTAATAAAAATTTGAGAAGGAGTACTAAAAGTCACTTTTTCATCCATACATGTTTTTGTTAAACTAAGGAACCATTTATATACAATAAAATTCACCTATTATAAGTGTCATTCTGATGACTTAAGCAACTGTATATAAACATCTAGAAATCACAGCAATCAAATTATAGAACAGTTTTCTCTCCCTTAAATGTTCACTCCTTTGGAATCAATCCTCTCAGTTCTTGCCAGCTCCAGAAAACCACTGTTCTAATTTGTCATCAGCATTTTGCTGTTTCTAGATATTCTGATAAATGGTATCATAAAATGTGCAGTGCTCTGTGTTTGAATTTTTAACCTTCCTTAACATTTTTGAGATCCGTTTATATGTGTTGTGTACTAAAGTTGTGGTCTTTTCTTATCACTGAGTAGTATTTGATAATGTGGATATACCACAGCTTGTTCATACATTCACCAGTTGACATGCATTGGATTTGCTTCCTGGTTTTGGTGTTTTACAAGCAATACTGCCGTGTATATTTACTTGTACATCTTTGTGTGGGCATACATTTCCATTTCTCTTAAGAAAATTCTCAGGTGCTTGGGTCTAGTGTGATTAGTAAAGTACCATCACTTGGGGAAGTAGAACTGCTGAGTCAGAGTATTTACCTTCACAAGAAATTACTTTTTTTTTTCCAGAGTGGTTGGTCTACCTTGCTTGCTCACCAGAAATGTAGGTGAAGTTACTTTGCTCCACACCCTAGACAATATCTTGTTCCTCAAATATAAGACCGAACAAGAGTGATGAGAGCAAACATCCTTACATTGTTTCTCATTTCAGGGGAAAATCACCCAGTCTTTCATCACAAACGCAAGATATTTATGTACATGTTCTTTATCAGGTTGAGGAAATTCCCTTCTATTCTCAGTTTGCTGAGAGACTGTCAAATAAAGAAAATTGCATTTTTCTTTATCTATTAAGATGATTAAATGGCTTCTCTTCTTTAGTCTGCTTATACGATGAATTACCTTGATTGAACTTTGAATGCTGAATCGACCTTGCTTCACCAGAATAGAATCCAAGTGTGTGGTCATCCAAGTTATTGGACATCCAATAACGTGGTCATCACACAGTATTGGTTTTTATATATTATTCTCTCTCTGGTTATACTCTCAAAGAGTTTATGCAGAATTAATATAACTTCTGCCTTGAATATTTGCTAGAGCTGATCATTGAAGTCTTTGGTATTGGAATTTTCATCATGGGATATTTTTGAAATAATAATCAAATTTCTTTACTAAAGCATATTGAGATAATTGTGATTTTTCTTCAGTGAGCTTTGGTAGTTTGGGTCTTTCAGTAAATTTTTCAATTTCATTTAAGATACCAAAAGTATACACACACAGCTAATAGTACTTTATTTCCTTTTCATGTCTGTGGAATATATAGTGATCTCCCTCTTTCATTTCTAATTTGTCTCTTCTCTTTTACTTGACAGACTTGCTAGATGTTTATTGCTGTTGTCATTGTTGTTGTGTTTTAATCTTTTCAAAGAAAAACTCTAATTTTTATTAATTTATATTTTTCCTCTTTTAATTTTATTAATTTCAGTTCTTATCTTCACTATTTCGTTCTTTTTGATTGCTTTGAGTTTATTTTGTTCTTTTTTTGTTTTAACCAGTTTCTGAAAGTGGAAGCTCAAATCATTAACCTGAAACCATTCGTCTTTTCTAATGTATTTAATGATATAAGTTTCCTTCTAAGCAAACCTTGAGCTGACTCCAAAATTTTTAATAAATCTTGTTTTATTTTCACTTAATTCAAACTATTTTTCCTTCTCTTGTACCATGAGATATTTAGAAGTGTACAGTTTAATCTGAAAATATTTTTCTTGATATTAGTATTTGTGTTTTCTTTATTTCTTGACTACTTCTAGATAGTGTTCTATCAAGTTTTTTGATCTCAAAGAATTAACTTTGCTTCATTGATTTTCTCTACTGTTTTTGTTTTTCTGTTTTGTTGATTTCTGATCTTTATTTTTTTATTATGTTTACTTTGCTTTTATATTTCTAGTATCTTAAGGTGGAACGAAATTCATTAAATTGAGATCTTTTTTTGTACAGATGGGTGGTAGTGCAAGGCAGTAGTGCATTCTCCACAACAATTTGTCAACTTTTGTTCATTCTCCTGTACCTTCAGTACTTTAGTTTTTATAATAGATTATGTCTTATGTTATACTTATTTTCTGCATAGAGTTGACATTCAGTATAGTCTTAATCTGCCATATCCTTTAGTTGTCTAACTAAGACCAATTTGGGACAATAGTATTAAAACCACAAAAGTGTTAATTGGCCTCAGATTCTATCTCTTAAAGCCCCTGTCATTTGGTTTGAGGGGAGCCACGTCTTCCATGTGGTTAGGAAGAAGTAACAGTTAAATGGCTTTTAACACACCCTCTGCTGTAGCAGAATTTATAAAATGGCCTTGCAAAGATGCTCTACTCTAACCTCTGGAATCTGTGAATATGATGAGCTATCATCTCTGCGAATCTATTAGCATATGTTACACGGCAAAGGGGACTTAAGGAGAGAGGGAGTAGGGAGGAGAGGTAGGGCTTGTCTATGGGTAACACACAGCACTGCCCTTCTTTGGCAGATGAGCCCAGAGGAAAACCTCCTTCACACTAAACGTGCTCCTCTCTCTCTAGTGAGCTGAGTGTTCTCCCTCCTTAATGAGCTCTGCATTAATCTCTAATGTCATCTCTGGTTCTGTCTGTACCTGCTCTCACTTTCCTGTTTTACTTCTACTTGATGGCTTATTCATCATTTCTGCTCCATCGTTACTTTTTCTTGTCAAATCTTTGACTTACTCAGATTCTGCTTTTCTGTATTCCTAAACAATTTGCCCCCACTTCTAAATATCCTTTTTTCAGTTTCCCCATTTTAGATTTCAGAACAATAAAACGATTTCAGTTCCCCTTTAAGCACCAGGCCATAAATCTTAGATCACAAGTAGGATGTGGCTATCTCTGGTCCTGGCCCACTCCTGTTTCAATCAAGTGGGGACAGGGCGTGCATGTTTGAGATGACACAGTCATGCCCAGTGCTTCCTCAGGAGGTCTGAACCCAAATGCATGTCTCTTCACGGGTGTAAGGACACCTAAAGAAACCACCTTGATTTCTCTAATACAGCCCTTTCTGACTGTAATCACTAAGAACTGAAACCACACAGCTTAGTAAAGTTGAAAATCAAGCTTCCCTACAAAGAAAAGAAGAACAAACAAAAATTCCTCCAGCTTACAACTCTTTGCATAAGCATGACTTTACTCTTCTTGAAAATCTTTCTCAGGAAGATGATGTTAGAAGTAACTTTTATTGTATGTTTCAGGGGCTTTCTTTCCAGAAAAACAGATTACTAAACTGGGTTTATCTAATGATTATTTCCTTAAAAAATTCATTTTTGAAACTTGCGTCATTGTGTGCACTAACCTTGGCTTATCATATCACAAACATTGCTGAGGCTCAAGCAGGCGCCTGTATTAAAAGTCCCACCCAAAACCAGACTTCTGAAACTTTATAAATATCCCATTCTTGACCTTTCATTCTGAAGACAGTACTTAGACTTGGTCAAGGTCGTGGTCTCTGCCCTGCAGTTAGGGAGAACCTTGGTCTGGTGGATCAGCTGATGATACTACATTGGTTTCTTTTCACAGGATCTGTAGTCAGGATCTCATTTTGATTCTGACTGTCACCCTGTGAGAAAGACCAGGGCAAGTATATGTTATAGGATGTGGAAACTATGACCAGTAAGGTGACATCACTTCCAGTCATTTGATTTTAATACAGGGAAGTTTCTGCTATATAAATCTACTTCCTCCACAATATCACATTTCATGTTAAGGACAAAGAATGCTAGTCACCAAAAGGCCTGAAATTAACTGTTATACATCCTTGTGCATTTACATTAAGTACGTACTTTAGAATTTAATCTTGTTTAACCTTTTTCAATCTTTTTAAAATGACTTACATGATATCACATTCCTGCTCAAAGCTTCTGTGCCTCTGAGTCTCCTACGAGATAAATTGTGTATTCTTACCTTGATATTAAGAGCTCTTCCTAACTTGACCCAAAGCTCCCATTTTGGCTTAGCCCCCACTTCTCTCTCCCATGAATCTTTCTTAATCTTAACAATGCTTATCCTCCCCCGCTTCTCAGTGCCAGGTACTTCTCGATTTCTATCCTCTTTCTCTCTCTTGTTAAATATGACTGTGAAAATAACTTTTGCTTACATCTCATCTCCAGCGTAAAAGTTTATTCACCTCTATGAAACTAAGTGTGGCCCTTTCAAAAAATCATCTGATAAATCGTATTTGTTCAATGAATGAATTAACAGTTGAAAATGGCTTCAGGCTAATACATTGCTCACCCCAATCCCAATTTGAAGAGGGCATGGAGAAGGTCAGGGGAAGCATAATGCTGTGACTATTTGCCTTAATATGTTATTTCCAGGGAATTCACAAAGGGTAATTCTTCACATTGTTCTTGTGCTGAACACAATGGTAAAGTCAGGCTTCTGAAATAACGCAGCAGTAAATTCTGATGAAGTGAATCATTTTGTGGCAGAACCTAAACAACGGTGTTAGAAGACCAAATGGATTGTGCATAAGGGAAACCAACTCTGCTGTTACTTTAATTACTCAGCCTATTAACTGTGGCAGTGTGGCTTAGAAATCTCTTCATTATTCACTGTAATTAAGTGGCACAGCAAACAACAGGATGTCAGAACTCGCATTCATAGAAGACATGCTGTGAGCGATGGCATGCACACTATATATAGACGAAACATTTTAAACAGAATAATTGCTCTCCCTTCCCTTCCTGAGATGCCTCACCTGTCTTGTTTTATGTAGTTTTTAATTTTTTTCAAGTGGAATGCATGCAAATGTGCTGCATCAATTTAGCACTTTCTAGTTTGCAACTTGGTAAACATCAGCTCTACCAGTTGAGTAAATAAGAGTGAAGGGGAAGTTCAGAATCGTTTGTGCCTAATTGTTGATGAATAAAGACAAAAAGTAAAACAAAACCTAGGGAAAGTGAAAGGAAAGCAGGAGAGTGGACCGAAGTACACAAAAATAAGCCAGACGATTTCTAACGGTGTGATCAATGCTTTGAATTTTTTTATTGTAAAATAGAAGTAGGATTGGGAAAACAAAAGAAGTAATGCACGAATTGGTATGGGACAGATTATTGTTTGTTTTATTTTATTTTGTTTTGTTTTGGTTGTGTAATGTGATTTTTTTTTCTTTTTCTTTTTTTTTTCTTTTAGCGTATTACAGGGGCACAAATGTTTAGATTACATGTATTGCCTTTGCCCCACCCAAGTGTGTCCATCCCCCAGATGTGTCCATCCCCCATTGTATATACCCACCCCCTCCTCCCCTTCCCATCTGCCTGACACCCGATGAATGTTACTACTGTATGTGCACTTAAGTGTGGGCCAATTAATACCAATTTGATGGTGAGTACATGTGGTGCTTGTTTTTCCATTCTTGAAACTTTTCAAAAGAAGATAGACTAATGGCCAAGAAACACATGAAGAAATGCTCAACATCTCTAATTATCAGGGAAACGCAAATCAAAACCACAATGAGAGGTCACTTATCTCCAGTGAGAATGGCCTTCATAAAAAAGTCCCAAAACAACAAATATTGGCGTGGATGCAGAGAGATAGGAACACTCATACACTGCTGGTGGGACTGCAAACTGGTACAACCTCTGTGGAAAGTAATGTGGAGATACTTCAAAGAGCTACAAATAGAACTACCAGTTGATCCAGAAATCCCCTTACTGGGCATCTACCCAAAGGAAAAAAAAAAGACATTCTATAAAACAGACATCTGCACTCGAATGTTTATAGCAGCACAATTCACAATTGCAAAGTTATGGAAACAACTCTTGTAATGTAATCTTGTGAACTACTTTGCTTTCCCCTTGGGAGAAGTGACTGTTGAGATGAAGTAATAGAGAAAATAAGAGAGAAAATTTTTTTGTTGTTGTTTATTGCAAGTAATATTGTGACACTGTGTGCTAGTAGAATACACATTTTTCAAGCACCCTCAAAATACATATCATGAAAGATGACACCCTAAGTCTTAAAATGTCAACAAATTTAAAAGAATTGAAATCATACAGAGAGCATTTGTGGAGCACAATGGGATCCATCTAGAAATCAATAAGTAAAAGATGATGAGAAAATCTCCAAACACTTGGAACTAAACAACTCACTTCCAAATAACATACGGGTCCCAAAAGGAGACTAAGGGGATGTTATGGACTGAATGTTTGTGTCCTCCCCAAATTCATGTGTTGAAACCTAAATTCCATGGTGATAATATTTGAAGGTGAGCTCTCCATGTGGTAGTTAGGTTGTAGGGTGGAGCCTTCATAAGGGGATTAGTACCCTTATAAGAAGGAATCAGAGAACTAGCTCAGCCTCTTTTCATGAAGTGAAGAAATACAGAGAAGTCAGTAATTTACAACCCAGAAGAGGGCCAGGAACCCAACTGTGTGGCACCCTAATCATGGACTTCGAGCCTCCAGCAGAACCGTGAGAAATAAGTACCTTTTGTTTAAGCTACTCAGTCTATGGTGTTGTTATGGCATCCTGGACTAACACAAAGAAACATTCTTAAAAATACACTGAATTTAATAAAATGTAAAATACAACATATCAAAAGGTGTGGGACACAGAAAAAGCAGTGCTGGCAGGAACATGCACAGAGATATATCTAGCAGGAGGGAGTTCTTTGCAGTGATGGAATATTTCTGTATCTTGATTGCAGTAGTGACGTTACAGGCATGTGATTAAAATATATGTAACTACACACACACACACACACACACACACACACACACACATGCAGAGACATTGTTCTACGATCAAATTCCTAGTTGCGATAGTGGACCAAAATTATGTGAGATGTAACCACTGGGAGAAACAGTAAGGGGTACATGGGACCTCATATTACTCTTTTTAAGAATTATCTTAGCAATTCTTGTCACTTTTTCTTCTATGCAGAATTTAAGTATATGAAATACTCTGATTTATCCCCTAAATGTTTTCATTACATGGAGGAGAACTGACATATTTATGATAATGTTAACATATTTTACTGGGTAGATTAAAATAAAACATTTGAAGATAATCTTTGTTCATTTAGGTCTCATGAATATTTCTGTTTTAACTTTTAATTCACTTGCCTCATATTTTACGCTTATAAAAGGCATTCAGTTAAAGGAAATAATTGTTAGAGTGTTCTACGAAGTCTGTCCAACGTAACTGCAAAATATATCTTAAAATTGACTACTTGGCTAGATCTATGTTGGCAAGCTGCATCTAACCCATCCATGCTTCCACAATTGCCTCCCTAAAATGTCCACATAACAACTCAAGTAATTTTCATATACAATGTCAGTTCATAACCCCATTTTTTCTCTCCTCCTTCAACTCTAAACCCTCATAAATCTTCCCGTTGACACAGAATAGCATTTAAACTCCTTAGCTGGCCTTATGGTCACTAGGATTTCAGCTTGACTGTCACCTTCCCAGAGAAGGCAGCTCTAGTAACTCAGTCAAAAGTATTTGATCGTTCCCTCCCTGCTACATGGCTGTGCTTTCATTCTTAGCACAGTATTCATTACTATTGCAAATTTTCTATCACATTTGTTTATTTATTTACTCTGTTTTCTCCATAGTATGTAAGCTCCTGGATAATAGGTGTCTGTCTTTCTTTTGTCCACTATTGAAGCGTCACTAATAATAACAAAATGCCCTTATAAGGTGCTTGGTATTTTTCAGTCACTGTTCTAAGTGAGATATATATATATATATATATACATGTATTTGAGGTAATATTATGCCTATACATTAATAATCACAAATATATACACCAATATACATTTACTAACAATTCTCGTAACAATGATATGAATGCATCAATATATTATTATTGATCATTTTTTTATGGTTGAGAAACTACAAAGAAGTTACATCAATTCTTCAAGATAATACAAGCCAGAAAATTCCTGAGAATTTAAGCCTAAAATATAATTTAAGCCTAAGCAGTCCGCCTCCAGAGTCTATGTTCTTAATCACTAAATTAGAGTAACTATAACTGTTTCTAGACCAGAGTAGGCTTTTAATGGGTATTTCTTGATCAGTGGAAGTATTAAATTGGCTCCCTGGAAGAGGTGGCTATGCTTTGGCTGAGCATACTATAGATCTTGCTTTACTAGGCTTAAAATTTTATAACTAGAAATAGTTTTACTTGTGAGCTATTTTGGGGACAATAATCTACAAATTAGGATTTTATTATTTACTATTGGATGGATACTAATAGAATTGTTTAAATCATTCTTATGGAAAATGTATGAAATTATATCCTGAGGATAAGGAAAATAAATTTTACTAATCAGAAAACAAATTAACTATCACATTGGTGGAGTTTATTAAAACACATCAGTATCCATTCATTTAAAATATTGTAGGACCCAGTATACAAATTACATGCAAATATGTACTTAATGTTTATTATTAAGTAGCTGAATATGTCTATTGCAATCTGCAGCTTTATTATTTAGCATATTCTTAATCTTTTTCTTAAAGTACTTTTAACACTATGCCCAGCTTTAAGGGAAATAATAATTATCTGTTGCTTAAGCCACCCCGTCTATATTTTGTTATTGCAGCCTGAACTAACTTACTCTTCTTTAATGAAAGAAATATTAGCAAATGAAGAAAAGTAGAGCTGCTCTTATTTTATTCAATTGAGCCCTTGATATATTTCAATCTGCAAAATGGGCCTAGAGTTTCCATTAGAAATATGAGCTTGAGGAAGGTACATCATACTGCATTAGTAAGTGGGGAGAAAAGTGCAATTCATAAAATAGAAATGTAAGAAATTGAGATGGATGAGCGAAGACCGAGGGAATTAAGAACTAATGGAGAGATCACCAGAGGAGTGAGCATTCAGTGGTGAGATGATGTGGTGAAGAACCCCTAGGACAGGGGGCCAAACAACCCTTGGAAATAGGTATTCTATTAGCCTATGAACACTTAGTAAATATTATTAACGCTTATACATACATAAAGACTCTATAAGAGAAGACACTTTGTGACTTCGTTTTATTTGCATTGTTTCCTGTAAATTGTAAACATAGCTGCTTTTATAACTGTGTACTAGTGGTAAAGAATGCAGGCAGAATGCAGGGGAGCAAGATAACCCCCCTCCAATTAAAATATAAGTTTAATGTCAGAGATGAGGATGAGAATATAAGCTACATAGGAATTTGCACATATGTTGAGTAGGGTGTATATGTATAAATGACGTTCGAATATATCTGATAATGTGGGTAATGAGTATAATAATAATTGCTCATATGTCTTAAGCACTTACTAAATATCAGGCCCTGTATATAAGACCTAACATAGGTTATCATCTTAAATCTTTATGACAACTCCATTATCTTATACCCATTTACTAGCACAAAATGGGGGCTCAGTGAAATTAAGTAATCTGCATATTCGCACAGGTAGTAACTGATGAAAATGGGAGCCGATATTCAAATTCTTTCACAGGTCAATTGTGAATTAAGGTAATGGTTATTTTACTTCACAACCCACAATGCTGGACACTAATCTATATGAGCAATGCTTGTTTCATGCCTCTGAGATTTTGCAGATACTACTGTTGCTGTCTTGAATTCGTCCTCCTCCTTCTCTTTGTCCTGCAAGTTTCTGAATGTGATTGAAAACAGATTTAAAGTAATAAAAGAACAATTTAAACAATATTTTTTGAAACTTTGCTCACAAAAATTAGTCTTTCTTTTCTCTATGCCTTTATACATCTTTGTTATTGTGGACACTTTCATTTATTGAACGTAACTGTGAGTGTCACCTTGGCTTGTTCACATGCCTGTGTCCAATTTTAAACCATGATTTCCTAGAAAGCTAAAGACTGAGTCATATTGTGTAGCACTAATTATATATTTGTCAAGTTAAAATTCAATTGGAATGGAATGGTGACCCTCAGACACTATTCTAATCTTATTTATTAATTATAACTATGATAAAGTCTACCAACAAAAAGGATTAATAAACCTTGTCTGCCTCTGACTCCAATTCTAAGAATGGATATTGCTATGTGACTATTGAAAAGCTTTAAATGGAGAGAGTAATTTTCTTATTAATAAAATCTAGGACTTTTTTTCATTTTAAGAAATTTGATATTATGCACACCGTTAATGAGATATCAGCTGTTAAGACTGTAATATCTTATTGTTAAAGGTCATTGTTAAACTCTCAAGATAATGAAGTTAAGAGAAATATTTGGGAGCACAAAGGAAAAGTGTATTAATATTCCATAGAATACTTTTTCCTCTTATTAGTGAGTTGGAAAATTTTCTGAGGACTCAATTCAGTCAACATCTTTGAGAAGCCCTCCCTGAATATCTGGATGTGGCTCAGCTTGACATAAACATTTCTGTGTGTTTGTTTTTGGTCCTCTTCACTAAATGTTAGCTCCGCGAGGCGCTCTTTAAGGCGTGTATATAATTGTTTCTCTAACACTTAGAATCATGGCTGGCAAATAGTAGGTGTTCATTAAATGCTTATTGAGCAAATGATTAGAAATTACATATATATGTATGATATGGTATATGATCAGTGTAATACATTATGTACACATTATATCATATGGCACATTACATTTTAATATATCATAATATATTGTGTATATGATATATATACATGGGTGTACATATACATACCCACACAAAATTGAAAATTATATTAAAGCAGTGATGATGGCAGTTTTAGTTTTATGTAACCATAATCTAGCATGATATCTGATTTTTGGTAAATACTAATTGAATACAATGAAACACCAGTGTGCATCATAATGCTACATAGGGATAAAGACGGAGGAAGAAGAACAGATAGCACTAGGAGATGCTTTGCCTACTAGGAGGAACAAGAAGAAACAGATGCTTTGTCTAGGAGATTTCCAAGGATGGAACAGATGTTTAGTCTATGATAGGGGGTCTCCAGGGATTGACCAACCAGAAAGAGGCAGAAAAACCATAAAGTGGAGATATGATCAAGTCCACATAAAGGGGTCTTTGGAGCATGCATACAAACAAGGTGACAATGTCTTTGAGTGAACTCCCCTTATTAGCATAGCAAAAATCACACCCACCAGTGCCATGACAGTTTACAAACGCCATGGCAGCCCTCGAATTTACCCTATAAGGTCAGGAAAGGGAGGGTTCCCAGTTCTAGGAATTCTCCACCCTTTTCCCAGAAAATTCACGAATAGTCCAACTGCAGCTTAACATATTATTAGGGATTATCATAAAGGACAGACCCTAATCCTAAGTGACACTTCCTTATTGGGGCAGTTCACCGACTTTGGGAGTGTACTATACTTCCTTTCTTCCTTTTTTTTTTTTTTTTTTGAGACAGAGTCTCAATCTGTTGCCCCAGCTACAGTGCAGTGGTATCATCATAGCTCACTGCAGCCTCAAACTCCTGGGCTCAAGCAATCCTCCTGACTCAGCCTCCCTAGTAGCAGGGACTACAGGTGTGCACCACCACACCTGGTGAATTTTTTCTATTTTTAGCAGCGACATGGTCTCCCTCTTGCTTAGGCTGGTCTCAAACTTCTGACCTCAGGAAATCATCCCAACTTGGCCTCCCAGAGTGCTAGGATTACATGTGTTAGCCACCTTGCCCATCCAGAGTGTACTATACTTTTTATTCTCTGTCTTTAAATTCAGGGTCTTCTCCATTCACTGAGATAGACCCGTTCTCTCTCTGGAATGTACTTTGCTTTGCAATAAAGGCTCCATGTATGAGAATTTCTTTGTGCTTGTGATTGTTTCATCATCCCAGATCAGCTTGTGATTCCTCCAAGCACAGAGCTATAGAACCAAGAAAAACACTCTCACCTGACACTATTCAGAACATTCAAGAGTTTATTGCATGGTCCATTATAAACTTAGTACCAAATGCAGTATGCATCTACTAACCCAAAATATTTAAATCACTGAAACCTGATATAATAAAAGTGTTAAAACCACTTAAAACTGTTTAAAATAAACTGTAATTCTTACATATTTGTGGTTGTTGGGTTTTTGTTTTAGTTATACAGATGTTTTTCATAGTATTCTTCCAAATGTATTTTTGTACTGATATCCAGAAACAAATGCTCCAAACTTAATCCAATATTTTAAATAATTTCTCTTTTGTATAAAACATTTGCTTATTATTTACATTTAAATAAGCATGATTAGATTTTTGTATCATGATATTTATATCATTCTAATCAGAATTTATTGTTATAAATCCATTGTGATGTTTTAAAACTTCACAATTAGGTTAGGTTTTGCTTACAAAACAAATGATATCGGTTTCCTGCTTTATTATACTTTTCTTAAAGAGCATAGAAACAATTCAAACATGAGCTTGAGATTGATTTAATGACTCTAACGCTAATGAACAGAAGCGGTTTTGTTTACAAAAAACAATTTTTGTGATATTAAACTCCAAGATGATAAATATACACACCTTTTAAATACATTGAGAGATGCCTGAAATTCAGGAGATAAAGCAAGCATTCACCAATTCAGCTCAGTGATTGAGATCAATGCTTCAAATTGTGTAATCATAACTTGCTTTTGATTCCAAAAGAAAAATACATTGTAGCATAAATGCAGCATTTTAATTTCCTTAAGGGTTGAAAGTTTTGGCCAGAGCACAAGTGCTTAGCATTCATTGAAGGGATTAGAGCTGATGTCAAGTTTATATACAAATGGACAATGGCCAGATCGTACATAACAATAAAATTTTGATCCACCACCGCAGCAGCACCCCATCCAGGACGCCAAATCCCAACTGTAGCAGTTGGCCCAGGAACATCAGGACTGGATCAATGATTGCCACTTCTCCATTTTTTTATCCTGATTCTCAAGACAAGACCAACAAAGAAAACCAAATATGTTTCTCAAACCAATAGCCTATAATGTCCTACAACTTACTCTCACCTTTTCCATGATAAGAACCTCTAATCAAAGCATAGTTCAAATTGCCCTCTCTTTTCCCTGTAGAGCTTTCTCCCTCCCTGCCTGCCTTGAGTCTATATTAAATCCAAGTGAGGGTGGTGGCTGAGTCCAGTAGATATAGCAAGCTCTGAATAAATACCTTTTGCTTGTTTTCATTTTGGCAGTCTTTGTTTATTTTTACAAAACCAAGATGAGTAGAGACTTTTAAATCAAATCGACTAGATCCAAACACCACAAATATGGGTTTAAAATATCATTCAAAGATTTTTATTGCAGGTTGCATGACTTTCCATACTATATTTAAAAGGGAATTAGATATTTGTTGTCTAGCATAACATTTTTTTTTTCAAATACATCAAATGAAATTAGTAAAAGGAAAAGTCGTGCATCTTTTAGGTTTTCTCAAGACAAGGATGTCATGAAACAATGTTTTTCATTAAAAATAAAAATCCGATCATGTTAGTACTCAACTCAAAATCCTTACTTGGCTTTACGGAGGACTTTCGTAAAATATTTACTTTGTCCAGTCTTTGGTTGGTGATATGTATGTGCACATTTGGGGAGAATAAAAAGAATTCTGATAGTACAGCCTGTAGTATAAAGTAAGAATTAAGTTCTTCTGAATCTTTCTCCAGCCTCATCTCCGTTCATATTGAAATATTAATGATTTTGAGCACACCTAATTATTTCGATTCCTATATTTCAACTCAATTTATTCCACTCCAATTCAACAAACAAGTTCCAAATGTCTAACAAACTCAGTGCAGGTCCAAAGACAATACACCTGTTTTGAAATGTACATTCTTATGGAATGGGTATTTTCTCTGACTAGGTTACCTTTCCTAGCAGAGTTACTCTCCCTAACTGAAAACCACCATCTATTTTTATGATCCAGTTTCTCTTCTCCTAAATCACCCAGATAAAATTGTTTCCTGTTTTGAGTTTCTAGACAGTATCTATATATCTCTTCTATAGCTATCAGTTTGCATTATCTATTGCCTGATAACTGTTTACAGCAATTTTTGCTAACATCCAATAAATTCTTTCAGTGGGCAATATGTCATGCTGCACTTTATACTTATTATCTTAAAAATTGTATCCCTAATCTGTGGATTAGGCATTCTTAGTATCACCATTCACACAAAAGCATATTGAGGACTATCAAGGTTTATTAATTTGTGCAAAATCGTACAGTGAGCTTACTTTCAAGTCATGGTCGTCTAGGCTATTAAACCCTTCAACGACCTCTCTCCAACTCTGACTACTAGAGAGTGAATCTTCCAAAGAAGAACGTGGTCCTTCCTTTTATATCCTTCCCTGTCTTTACAAAATCTATGATAAGTAAGGATATGAAGCAATCTATGTAAACTGTCTAGCATACTAACACTTACAGTATGACTGTATCGTACTGGTATGCTATATATCTATCTCCAGGGGGCAAACCAAGAAGATTTTATTCTGCCTCTAAACCCCTGACCCCCCTTTGCTAGGAGAATCTACTTAGAAAACTGTCAATTGCAAATTATTTCTCTGCCCCTTTGATGTGGAAATCTTTTTAAAAGCCTGTTGCCAGTTTTACAACCCAGAACTGTCTTCTTCAAGGATCTGGGGTCTATCTCTTTGAAATGTAATCATTAAGAAGGATAATGTTCTTACCCCACAGATTGTGTGGGAAAATAGAGCCTTAACTTTGGTAGGCACCATGCTCTAAGTATAAAACTGCCTCCTGTTGTGAAGATAGGGAAAAGTTTACTTTTTCTTTGGGTAAACCCAATTAGCAAACACGTATCACGTTATTCCCTCCATCCCAGCTTTTAAAATCTCCCTAGCCTTTTGTTTTAGCTGAATTGAGCTCAGACTGAGTTCTGGCATCTCTTCCCTCTTATCCTCACATATCCTTAGATAAAGGTTTCTTGTTTGTCTTTTTCTGGTGTATATTTTGCTTTGTAAAGCTTTGAGCTTTGGTTTATAATTCAGTCTTTCTTAGGCATATCATTTCTTACTTTATTCCAGGGTAGTGGTTCCCAGTGTTTAACCCACACTGATCTTCAGGGTTTGGGAATGAAAATTCATAATTCCTAGGATTTCTTGGAAATTCACTAAATCATACATACTTTTCCCTTTTTCTTATTACTATATTTATATGTTTTATATAATAATGAGTGACCATTTAAACTCTGAATCATTCATTTGTGGTAGGTGTTATGCAGAATACTAGTATGCAGGTGGCAGATACAGGCCAGGAAGACAGTTCCCAGGGGCATAGAATCAGGGGAACGGGACTGCAGGAAAATGCAGAAGACCTGGCAATCATGTATATCAATAACCTGGTAACATCTTACACCTCCCATAGCCTTCCCCTGTACCAGGCCAATAAAAGGGAACCACCTGGGCACCCTTAATGTCTTTCTCCACTCATGGAGACTGACCCATTCCTCTCTCTGGAATGTATTTTTGTTTTGTATAGCTTCCTCCTTTTCTGCAATAAAAGCTGTTTGTGTGGAATTGCTTCCTGTCTGTGGTCGCTCCATCACACTGGCCCTGCTTGTGAATTTTCCAAGCAAGGAGCCAAAGAACCAGAACAACAGTCTGCCAAGATGCTGGACCTAATAGGAGGGTTACACTTTAGTGGTTTTCTACTATTATTATTATGTTTATTTTTATTAATATTAAGTTTATTTTCATTATTTTATAAGACAGCATACTATATGTAATACAGCCTATTATTCTGAAACAATACATTAGATATATAAACAATACATTACCATTAGGGCTGTTCATACTGCAGGATGAGATAGAATTCTCAACTCAAAGATTAAGGTAGGTTTTAAAGCAAGAAGTTTATTTTACTTTCCAAGGAAGGAAAGGGCATGGCATGAAAGGAAGAAAGAAGAAATGCCAGCACTGAGGATGAGTGGCTTGGGCTTTTTATTGGAGTGAGAAAGAGCAGAGCAATTGTAGTTGTGAAATGATAACAGAAGGCAGATGTTTTCCAGAGCAGTTTTTTGTTGTTCTTTTTGAGCTGGTTTTATCTGACTTTCCAGAATGCAGTCTAGCAGATACTGAGGGCCTATAGGAACTTTTCTGTTTGTTGATACTTTTCCAGTTGTGCAAAACAAGCTCTTAAAAAAAATCAAGTTAAGCCACAAGTGGTCAAGGAAAAAGCATGCAATGGAGGCCAGCCCACCACTGTGTGCAATGATATTTTTATGTCAGATGATTGACCAGCAATGCTGTCCTTTAAATCAGAACAAGATCATATATTTCAATAACATATAAAATAATCTCTACCTCATATATGCATTTGATAATAGAAAACATTAAAGAATGAAATATTAAAATAAAATAAATTCTAATGCAATCACTAAGAAATTAAAAGATAAAAACACAAGTGTTTAATATTTAAAAACTAGTCCTATAAATTATACAGGTTATTAATTGTTGTATCAAATTGCTATGATTTGAGAATATGTGTCCCTCCAAAATTCATATGCTAACATCCTAACACTCAAGGTGATGGTAATAGAAGGTGGAGGCTTTGGGAGGTGATTGGATCATGAGGGCAGAGCTCTCATGAAGAGGATTGGTGCTTTTATGAAAGAGACCTGAGAAAGACCCTTTGCCCCTTCCACCACATGAGAACATAACGAGAAGGTGCCATTTACGAACATCTATGAAAGAGACCTCTGCTAGGCATTGAATCTGCTACCACCTTAAACTTAGACTTCCCATCTTCCAGAACTGTAAGAAATAAATTTCTGTTGTTTATGGCAACCAACCTATGGTACTTTGTTATAGCAGCCCAAAGGGACTTAGATAACAATTATTTTGACTTTTGTCTGGAGACAAATATTTCAAACATAGGGATATTTCTTTCATTTTATTTTGGCATTAGTTGAGTTGTTATAGTTATGTCAAAAATGATCTTGAAATTGGATGTCACTGTACCTGTTCTCTTCATTTCCTTTTTAATAATGAAAATATTATCCGATTTCCTTGATTTTTATTTTGCCATTGAAATCAATATAGTACTTATTAATTCAGATTTTTGGATCAGTTACTGATTTCATTTTGGAGTATTTAACAACAGAATTCTTATATTCTGTTTGTATGTTTTTTCTGGTATATTTATAAAGAACATTATTGAACGAAAACTTGAAGACACCCACTGATAAAAAGTCAGAGAACATTTTTAGTAGTTCGGTGACATTTTATTGGATAGCATATGAAAAACTTAACATTTAGATTTTCTAGCACAATTAACAGCACCTCACAGAATCATTTGCTAAAATTGCCGATTAAAAGACTAACATTGCTTCTAAAATTTGTTATTTCCTATAATATCATTTATAGAATTTCTTTAAACTATGGAATACACATATTATTTTGATATATATTTTATTTGCAAGAATGACTCACTGTTATTAACAGCAGCAATCAGGGCCAGAATTCACGCTACACCAGTGACTCCCAATCTTTTTGGCACCAGGGACTAGTTTCATGGAAGAAAATGCATCCATGGATTGGGGCTTTGGTGATGCGAGCAACAGGGAGCAGCTATAGCAGCAGTAAATACAGATGAAGCTTCTCTCACTTGCCCACTGATCACCTCCTGCGGTATGCACTGGTTCCTAAGTTTCATGGAAGACAATTTCTCCATGGATGGGGGTGTGGAGTTCAGGCAGTGATGTGTGGCCAGGTTCCTAACAGGCCACGGACCAGTACTTGGTTGTGGCCTAGAGGTTGGGGACTACAGCACTACACGGTGGAAAAAGGCGGACTGATTAAATTAGGTGTTAGCCAACTAGGGCCCCCTTATTTATATATGCCCCACATGCTATGAGTAATTTAATATTTTTAAAAATTCAAAAGAGTATTTCATAATGCTTGAAATGTAAACAAAACTCAAATTTCCATGTTCATAAATAAAATTTTGTTGCAACAAATCTGCAAGTATTTAATTACATATCGTCTATGATTCAATGAGAGAGATTGATATTTGTAACAGTGACCATAAAGCCTAAAATATTTACTACCTGATCCTTAACAGAAAAAGTTTGCTGTCCTCTGGACTAACTCATGATGACTTCTCTAATGTGGTTTTGTCCTGGTTCTTGGAAATGTCAATTTTTACCTTCAAGTCAACCTATCAGCTGTTTCTCTTCTTGCTTTTGGCTTGATGTCAGTAGATTCCCTCAAAGCAGTAATGTTTCTATGTTCTCATAGGAGTACTGTAAATCTTTTGCCTAATTTCAAATTTTCTCAACTGATTTGATTAGAGGTATATGGGCAGTTCTGTAGATCCCTACCTAGATAAAGGTGTCTCTCCTTTCCAAAGATAAAATACATGCAAAACAAGAGGTGTCCTTTTTTCTGAAGTGAACTTTTCTTATTGCTGAGGTTTCAACCCTGAATAACACCAGATTTCCTGTGTCTTCTTCATACTCAATCATAGGGTTTATTGTATACAGTATTTTCTTCCTTTATTATAAAAACAAACAATAACAACAAAAGATATCATCATTCTATTCTAGGTAATGAACAGACTACAGTTGCATCAGAAATTTACTGACAACAATCTCTGAATGATATAATCGCATACTGAAGATTAGAGCTATGCTATTTTGGCAAAAGGAGCCTAAGAAAAAATATTTTAGCAGTTTCGAAGGCAACTTACAAAAGTAAAGCTTATTATTTAATCAGTTTATGAAAATTTTAAGAAGTTAGCTTAAATATTAAAGACTACAAATGTTTCAAACACTCTATACTCCCGTAACCACTCCCCACCCATGAGCCCCTCCTGCGGGAGAAGTGAGACCCCACACCAATCCAAGCCTTGAAGACTATTGATGTCTGTCTCTGCAGCTAGGTTTAAAGGATGGCATTTATACACAGAAATAGCAGCCTAGCTCAAAAGAAGCAGACATTACTCTCACAAATAAGGCAAAAAAAAAAAAAAATAAAATACTTTCTAAGCCATAAAACTGTCAAAAATTCTTTTCAAACTGCATAGCTGAATGAGACCAGTACAATCCCTCTTTCAATTTAAGTCCCCCAAAGCAGGTAGTGTGAATTGTTCACTTGGCTCCAAAGAACCCTCTTACACTATTTCTGTTCAGTAATAAAAACTTTGTACAGCATTATAATTTTCAGTCAAACTGCTTTACAGAAAAGGAAAATTTTTCTCCTCATTCCCTTTATCCTACTGCTAAGCTACATATATAGGATGTTGAGATGTTGCCTTGTGGGCTCTAGAAAACACAATTCCCTATGAGTAAATAAGAGGCAAATTCTCCACATACGATACCTGCAAATGTTATTTTATAGTTGTGTCAGCTATTATGGAGGGCTTTGAAAGCACAAGATTCTATCCCTGGGGTAGAATAAAGTTACTGTAAAATTCGGAGAGATATTAAGATTTGTGCATGATAGAGTCGGGAGGGTAAGGTGGAGGGACCTGGCCCATCATTCTTAAGTGATCACTATAACCTTTAAACTCCCCAAAAGAGTTTTAATTGCTGCTACTTGTTAGAGAGGGAGCTACAACTGCAGGCTGAGAAAGAATTCTTGACTCAAAGATTTGGATAGGTTTGAAGCAATAAGTTTATTTTACTTTCCAAGGAAGGAAAGGGCATGGCATGATATAAAGAAAGAAGGAGTGCTGGCTCTGAGGATGAGTGGCTTGGGCTTTTATTGGGGTAAAGGATAGAATAGCTATTGATGCAAAATGATATCAGGACGGCTGTGGTTTTTTTTTTATTATTATTATTTGTTTGTTTTTTCTCTTTCTTCTCTGCTAGGCTGGCTTTGTCATACTTCTCAGAATATGGTCTGGCAGATGTGGAGGAGGACTACCCACCATTTTCTGTCTGCCTAGTACTGTTCCAGTTCTGTAAAACAAGCTCTTAAAAAGAAAAACACATTAAGTCACAGGTGGTTAAGCGAACAAAGGGACGGTTAAGTGCAGTTATTTATTTTTTCTGTTAGATGGTTTACAAGCAGTGCTGTCCTTTCACTACTTTTGGAAGAAATTTCAAAATTATCTTCAATTTGGTAAAAGCTTTTATTGGACTATTTGTATTACTCAGGTACCATTCATGATTGGATCATATGGAGAGACTTCAGAAGTTGACTTTTTTCTGTGGATCCTTTCTCTCCACAACTCATCCCCATTCTGTCTCAAACACAGATGCACACACACACATACACACACACACACACACATACACACACTGATTACTTAATAGAATCCATATGTACATATTTTGTGTTTTGCGATATGGATTAATACCTTTTTGAACTGCATTGCAAGCATAGTTTTCACTATGGCAAAAGATTTAGTTATTTCACCAAGAACAGAGGTGGTCCTAAATAAGCACATAATAAGACTTTCAACATCATTAGTCATAAGAAAGTTCAAATTAAAACCACAGTGATATACTACCATACATTATTAGAATGGCTAAAATTATAAAGACTGACAGTACCTAATGTTGACAATGATGTTGAGGAACTAAAAATCTCATATGTTGCTGGTAGAATATAGGATGACACATCCACTTTGGAAAACAGTTCAGCAGTTTCCTAAAATGTGACACGTATGCCTATCTGCTCCACTCATCCCATTCCTAGGTATTTATCCAAGAGAAATGAAAGCATATGGTCACATGAAGACTTCTATATGAGTGTTCATAGCAGTTTTGTTTGTAATAACCCCAAACTGAAAACAACCCACAAGCCCATTAAGGGATGAATGGATGAGCAAACTGTTGTATATCTATACAATGTCATACAGCTACACTTAGCTATGAAGCAATCATCAATGCATTCTATGGCATAAATAAATCTCAAAATGGTTATATTGAGTGAAAGTAACCAGGGAAAAATATACATAGTTTTGGCACATCATAGCAACTTTCTTCCTTCAAGAGAATAAAAGTGCCCCACTTTGAGGCAAGTGTCTTATCTAAGATGACCCTATTTTGAGAACTAGGCATCTTATTTATGATAGTTTACTTTTCCTGAGAAATCAGTAGCTTCATCCAATCTCATTAAACCAGCAATAATGGATTAGGTGAAACTTCAATTTCTCTGACTTCATAGTTTTTTTTAGAAAGGAAAGCACAGTGATGTGGTTCTCCTTTAGAAGAAGTAAAATTGCAGAATTAAATTTTTTATAAAATTTAATGATGGCACACAAAGTAGACAATAAAAGGTTTTCATGAATTTTCCTGTGGTTAATTAATAATTAACCAGAGTTCTTGGCATGTGGAAACTGTGAAGTTAGTGACAAAGCAATTTGGCCACGGCTAATATTTTACACAAGCAGAAAGGGTATCCCCTACCTTTTGAATGGAGAGTTAGGCTAACAGTAATAGGTCTGGTATGAACCACCTTATTGTGTTGTTAGTCCTGATTCACAATCTTCTCTTTCATAAGCAAAAAGAAGGATTTAGCATAGTCAAGGATACCTAAAGTTGGAGGTTACTAAGGACAGGCATTTAACATGGAGAAGGCTTCTTTCGTGCTGTATCTCATGGGAAATACCAGGTAGGCTCATGTAAGTGCTAATTGAGTTTAGAAAAAAAAAGTTATTATTGCCTATCAAAAATAGGCAAGCATAAAAAATAAACAACCAACCAAAAATCCCTTCTTCTTGTTTTTAATTTGGAGTTAAGTACAATTGAATAACCTTTACTCTCACAGAGGACAGAATACATCTATCTGCTAAGATCATGATTCAGATATTGCATATACTCTTTACAGATTTGCAAGTTTTCTCTAGATGCCTTATGTCCCTTTTCAGTTAATCTTCTTGAGAGATATATAAAGTTCTCCTGTGGACCGCTTCAGGGGAGCACAGTACTAAATCATCTATACACCACTCCGGGGTGTATCCTCAAGCAAAACTCAAACCTACGATTATTATTTAGACTTTGAGAAAAATATAAGGGAGTGTTCATAAATACCTAAGGTATAACCAAGTAGGGATATTGCTGATTGCCCCACCAAAAAGCAAATAAATACTGGCTACCCTTACCTATTAGTATCTACAGAAGATTGCCAATAAATCTGCCATCTTAAAGTGTTTACTTGGTAGTTAGGAGCTCCTGGGAATCGAGGGATCAGAGTTCTATTGATTGCCTAGAGGCCATGTACAGATAAGTAGCATTTTACATGAGGCTCCTTAACTGGCAATATGGGAGCACTGTGAGGACTGATGCATGGCACTGTAATTCCTTGTTTTAATAAAGGCCCAATAATAGGTCTTCCTCCTGAGGTTGCTTTAGGTCTCAAAGTACATTGAAGTATAATTCAGGCAAGGATATATATATAGAAAAATTTTAATTTTAATAAAGTCAGCATCATGTATTCTGCTCAGCTCAATAAAATCTTTGGCCCAAAGAGTAGAAGGTAACTGATATAATATTTGATTTTTAGAGGCCACTGGGTACACAGAAACTGGAGTACACATGGTTGTTATAATTTGGTTTTATGCAGCCTGTTCTTTAGGGTTCTCTAGACATCTACCAGATTAAGAGAATTTAGTTTGACAGTTTTGACCTAATAAATTTGCTGGAGCAGAGTTACAAAACAGAAAGCTATGTTCGTCTTCCAACGATCTGCTTGAAAATGGTTAAAGTTGGGAGACTTCTAGGATCACAAGTTTAATAATGTTTCCCACAGCCTATATTCTATTTATATTTTAAGCAGTATGTTGGCATAAGGGATAAAATTTAAGCAGAAAGAGAAGCTACTGTGTGTTTTAGGAATATGTCAGCCTGTCCTGAGCAATCATATTAACTTCATTTTAATTGTCTAGAAAAATCAGTGAATATGCTAATTTGCTCCCTGTTGATGGAGCATTGTTGAACCCCTAAATTGGCTCGTTGGACTTCTTTCTTAGCTTCCTAACAGCAGTAATTTTTTCAATGTTCATATTTCCCATTCCCATTCTCCTTACTAATGTGACTACTTCTAGTCTTATCTTATTAGCAAACTATGCCAATATTTTTGCCTAAAGATTTCAGCAATCCTTTCTGGCTCAGAATTATGTGCCTCAGTTTTGAATTTTGGTCAAATTTACTCTCATAAGAAAGACTACTAGGATGCCTTGAGAAGCTTTACATTTCTTTAGCATTCTATGAACTTTCTTTTGATTTCTGATGTCCTCATAATCTTAGTTGGGTCTTATTCTGCTCTTTGGAATTGTCTTTGACTTTCTGATGGGACTAGTGTATTTAAAAACAGGTAGAAGTCTAGCAGAATTAGACTTTAGCACTGTAAAATATTCTAACTCCAGGAAATTTTTCTGATCTTCAGTAGGTTTGAAGAATCATTTTACCATAATATGGAGCTTTACTTGTGACTAGTTTTCAAAAACAATGACATTAACTACCCCAGAAGGGTGGAGATAAGTCCTTAATGGGGATTGCAGGGTAATGTTCCCGTTACCATGATTAAGCTCAACAACAAGAGAAGATATAGGGTTATGAGACACAGTTGAAGGAGGAGTTTGGGAAACCCCATGAAGATAATAAAGTTAGGAGAAAATGGCAAAGTCTTAGTCCTCTGAAGAATCAGAGTATTATGATTCTGAAAGACAGAATGGAAGAAGATCATTAGGGATAAGAGCTCAAGGATAGAGAAAGGTAGTACAAATAAGTGGTGCAGTTGTAAAAGGTTAACTTGAAAATTAACTAGCCTTGCACTTAGTATTTGCTAATGGCTTCTTTAATGAAACTAATTTTGAGTTATTAAAGTACTTAAATACTTCAGCCTACATTCAAATCAAGAGAGCATGGCAGACTGGAGGCTTTATCTTCTTTTTGTTCTAAGACGAAATAGAAGTATAAGACCTTGTGGAAAATTAAAAGTTCTCCAGAATTCAACTCTAAACATGTTGTGAAGCATGTGCTATTTTGTTAGCTATGCATATTAATGTGACATGTAGCAAGCATAAATATAAGATGCAGGTATCTAATGAGTGGCAGGGTTTGATTTTTGAATTGACAGAAAAGTTATGCTAAACAGCAAAAGGAGATTAGTTGAAGAGTTGGTAGACATCCATATACAAGGCACTCTCTCCACTCTGCAGCTGAGGGCTGGGCTGCTGGTCTGATTTACCACTAGACCCTGAACCCAGGTAATGAAACATTCACATCTCAAAGAAGGTGCTATCTGAGAACCTCTTTGACAAGCCACGGATCAACTAACAGAACAGATCAGACATTGAAGAGATCCCCTTTCTTTGTGGCATTCAGAGAAACTACATTCTCTCTCTGTATTCACCAGAGAGCTGTGAATCAGAATAAACAGAAACTCATTGGAAATAACAATAATAACAACCAAAAAAACCTCAAAAACTTAGTGAGAGTTAGAATTAATGTAGTCACCATACTGTACTCTCTGAAATGAGCCAGAGAATACTGTTGACACCAGGGTATGTACTTCAAGCATCACTGTTTGATTGACTCCAATAGGTATTGCGATTAGATAGTCTTGGTGGAACCTCCAGAATGTTAAAGAAAAAATAAACACAAAAAGTATTACTACCAAGAGGATAGCCTGATACAGTGCAGAGTCTAGGTAGATTCTCAGAAATAACATACAGAGAGTAATAATGAAGTAGATCTAAAAGCCTAAGGATTCATATTACAAAATATCCTGAATGGCTACTAATATCTAGATTTGCTGGTTGTGTAAGCCCTAGACTGGTGGAAAGTGTTTTGTCTTTGTCAGGATTACCGCTTCCTCTACTGTGTACTTCAAGTTTCCACCTTGGGATTATGACATTCAGCTGCCTCTTAATACGCCCGATTCATAATAATGTCACCCAGTGAAGTCTGTATCAGTGTGAACAGGCTAGGTGACCAGATCAAGGGTTTTCAGTCATGTTTGCAACAATATCAGCAAACCAGATGATCGACTTGAGGTCTCAGCCTAGACACTTTAATATTCAAGAAACAAAATTCTTTACTTAGCATTTTAAACAATAACATTCTATAATCTAATTGGAAGATGAGAAGTAGTTCTGGTTAGAGTACCTAACACTAAGTATTACCTGTTATTTCATTTTATTTGCTTTATTTTAACATTTTTGATAGTAAGGTAACAGTTGCATACACAAGTTGTTATTCCTATTCATTCATTCATGCATGCATGCATGTATTCATTCATTCATTCAATATGTGCTGATAAGGTGTTATTTGGTACGAGGTTCTATTCTATTCCACAAAAGAAAAAAGAAAAAAAAAACACTTCACCTCAGAAAATGGATTATTAGACTTTCCATTTATTTCAGTAAAGTAGATGATTATGAGATGAAGGATAGAAACCGGAACAAGAGAGACATTCTGCTAGGAAAGAGAAAGGTAGAAAACAAGGTTGAGAAGGCAAAAATGTCCACCACAGATACAAAAATTGATACATAATTCAAAAGGACATAAAAATAGTATAGTTTAGTGTATTATTATGCCATTATATACCTAACATCTTTAAGTGGTTATTGTGCTCTAAGAATTCAGCTAGCAATCACTATTTTATTTAAACTTTGAGCACTTTTCAGAGATGAATATTCTATTAAATATTTTATTCCTGAGAAAATGGAAACAGAAAACTTTATAATTTACAAGTAAGCGGCTTATAAATGGTAAAGCTAGTAAGAAAAATTAAATTCATCTGATTTTAGAGCCTAAGCTCATAAATGCTATTCTACTTTTGATAACTTAAATTTTCATTGTACATAAGTGAACTAGAGCGTTATTATAAGCCATTGGGAAAAATAATTATCCAAGAAAAAATTCAGAAACCGAGATTATAACACAAAAATATTTCACTGACCAAACACAGTCATAGAATCTGAACATGCTAAAGGATTAAATATATAAATAATAAATCAATAAACTAACACCCACCATCTAAAGAAAACAAATAAGAAATCGTTTACCAGTTAAGACATGTGGTTATATTTTGTAATCACAAAATTTCAAAATTTGGCCGGGTGCAGTGGCTCATGCCTGCAATCCTAGCACTCTGGGAGGCCGAGGTGGGCGGATCATTCAACGTCAGGGGTTCGAGACCAGCCTGAGCAAGAGCGAGACCCCGTCTCTACTAAAAATAGAAAGGAATTAGCCAGACAGCTAAAACTAGAAAAAAAAAAAAAATTAGCAGGGCATGGTGGCGCGTTCCTGTAGTCCCAGCTACCGGGGTGGCTGAGGCAAGAGGATCGCTTGAGCCCAGGAGCTTGAGGTTGCTGTGAGCTAGGCTGACACCATGGCACTCTAGCCAGGGCAACAGAGCGAGATTCTGTCTCAAATAAATAAATAAATAAATGAATAAATAAATAAAAAGAGAAAGAAAAAAATTTTTCAAACTTTACTAAATAAATTTATTAACTTTTTATTTATATAATTTTAAAATGATACATTGTAAGACTTTAAAAATAAATGGAATGGGGCAAATTAGAAAATATTTTAATAATATATAAAAGTCTGATTTAAATCACTAAGAGAAATACACCTTAATAAAAAGTAGTGATCATGACACTATAGCTACTAAGGAAATATACATGGATGCTAAACAAATTTAGTAGTAGAATCTTTCATTTATTTATTTTCTTTGGAAGAATAAAGAAGTGTTGAAAGAATAACATTTCAAAATAAAAATAATGATACCTTGCTTTGACAGGGTAGGCATAATGAAGTAGTCACTCTTATTATAATCCTTAGATGTTCATTTGTGTAACCTTTATAGAAATACGTATGGTAGGAGTACACCAGTCATCAATAATTTCTCACATGAGAACTTAAAAGGGGATAATCAGAGATTTATATTACATGTACTAATCAGATTCTAAATTACTCGGCAGTTTCTTTTTTCTTTTATTCCTCAAGAATTTGGGACAAATTAGACTCTGCCTAGAACATGGACATCCTACCACAATGAGATCCTGAAAAAAAGTATATTGAGAAGGCAAAATGGCAAAATAAATGAATAAAAATAAATAAATGAAAATAATACTTCATAATTGGCTCACACGTGTATAGTAGAAAATAGAAAATAATTTATATGTCAAAATAGTAGGATAATAGGTAAATACATTTTGTTACACTTTAAAAATATTTTATCTAGCTATTGTAAAATTATGCATTATGAATTTTCTTAGTATTTTTGTTGAAACAATTAAAATTGTATTTATGTTTAATCAAATATTTTACATATGAAAATATAATTCCAATTTTTATAAACATAAATGTAAAATGCTACTGTGATAGATGCTATTTAAAGTTCTGGTTCTGTTTATCTAATTCTGTTTATCTAACCTATTGTGGGTTAAAAGAAAAAGGTAGTAATCATTTCTGTATCATGTCTTCCTCTTTAGAATGTTATTCAGTTTAAAACAGAAACAGAATTATACAGTTAGCACTTCATATTCATGGGTTCAGCATCTGTGGATTCAACCAAGCAACCATTGGAGTGACAATATTTTTAAAAAAAAACATAAAATAACAATATAATATATTATTATATGTAATTTAAATGTATGTTTTATATGTTATATAATTTATATAATTATAATAAATATAGTATATATAAATTATATTTATATGCAAGTTATTTATGCCACATATAAATTATACATAATATATTATATATAATATAATAAAAATAATACAATTAAGAGATATCATAACAATTATTTATATAGTGTTTACATTGTGCTAGGTATTATAACTAATCTAGAGATGATTTAAAGTATACCGGAGGATTTTCATAGCTTATATGTAAACATTATTTCATTTTATGTAAGAGACTTGAGCATCTGTGGATTTTGGAGTCCACGGGGGTCCTGGAACCAGTCGCCTGCGGATATGAGTGCTGACTGTATTGATACATTTGGAACACAATCGTGTCCTTTGCCTTAACATAAATCCTGAATCAATGATAGTTTGGTCTGATTTACACCACTTGACTGAGAGAATGGATTGACTTATTAAAATCATCTTTTTTTCCAGTAAAATAAGTGGTAGAGTAAATGTTAATTGGTATCATAGGGTTAAAGGAGCCAGTCATAGATAAGCAGACAATTTCTGAAAACACACCCCAGGAAACCAGAGACCAGTGAGTGCATAGCCTTGCTCTTGTGGGCATGGCATGGAGATGGGGCACTGGCTGCAGAGCACACAGAAAGGATCTAATCAAGCCTTGGTCCCGGGGCAGCTGTCCCTACACACATCTCATTTATTTATGTCATGCTTGGAGGACCACCTGATTACTTACATCTCCTACAGAACTAAATATAAATTTCTGAAAACTGGATCTCCAGCACATCCAAGTTTAGTACCAAGAAGAAAGAACTTAAATTCTAGAGTCACACCAAGTATTTAATTCTCTACATTGAAAGCCACTGTGGGGAATTTTGTGAGGGTCCCAGGGAGGACGTGTTGGTGCCTTTACAATCTTATCTTTTCTTTTCTAAATACACTGTACCCAGTTGAGACAAGTGGATTAGATAGGATGTAAGTGAACTTTATGAAAATAAATTATTGAGAAGTCATGCTGATAAAGTCATATATTTGCATTCATATTAAAATATTAAAGCAAAGGTTAACAAACTGTGGCCTGCAGACCAGTCCAACCTGTTGCCTATTTTTGTAGAGCCTATAAACTAAAAAACATTATATTTTTAAATACTTGAAAAAAATAATCATATTTTATGACATGTGAAAATTATACAAAATTCAAATAATAGTGTCCATAAATAAAATTTTATTAGAACACAGCCATTTTTATTTGTTTGTATATTATCTATGGCTGCTTTCATACTACAGTAGTGGAGTTGAGTAGCTATGACAGAAATTATATGAACCAAAAGCCTAAAATATTCATTCTCAAACCCTCGGCAGAAAGACTTGACAACCCCTGTTTTAAAGTAACCCAAGACACTAACTCCCGTATATTATGCATTTTTGAGTTTGATTTAACTGACAGCATTTTGGAATATAATATTTATACTAAAAAATGGAAAATATGTACAGTATAATCAAGATGGAGGATCCAAGATGTGTACATTCCAAAAATATGTTGTTTTGAATTGGGTATGTTATTTGGAATCAGGTTAGTGTCAACCACCATCCAAATGTGTATGTGTATGCAAATATATTAATCATTCTATACTTCAGTAATTTATAAGTGAAATGTTGGTTCTAATCAAATGAGTGGTTCCTAAATAACCATTTAGCAAAATTAAGGAAAGGAATATAGATTATTACTTAAAATAAAATTTTAATTTAATTTGGTATAATCCTCCTTTTTCCTGAGACTCTATTATTCCTAATTATGATGTTAAAATATCTTTCCTTTTTATGAAGACTCTATGACAGTAGATAGAATTTGGTTTTGTGCTTTTAACTTTTAATTTTCAAAAGGCAAATTTAAAACATGCAATCTAATTATACACACACAGACATGCACAGAAATATACGTCTATGTAGAAATATAGACATGCATAAACATGCATACATACATGTGCATGTAGTTACATATAAATTTTTTCTGAGGAAACTTTTGTATTTCAACTTTTTTTTTTTTTATTTCTTCCAGACAGGGTGTCACTCTGTCACCCAGGCTGGAGTGCAATGGCCCGATCATAGCTCACTGTAACCTCGAACTCCTAGGCTCATGCAATCTTCTTGTCTCAGCCTCCTGAGTAGCTGGGATTACAGGCACATGCCACCACACCTGCCTATTTTTTTTTTTTTTTTTGTAGAGATGAGGTCTCATATTGCCCAGGCTGGTCTCGAACTCCTGGTCTCAAGCAATCCTCCCACCTCCCAAAGTGCTGGGATTATAGGTATGAGCCATCTGTCCTGGCCTGCATATCAAATATTTTCAAGTTCTCTGAACAATTTGGCTAGCTGAAACTTATGCTACATCAATCTTTAAAATATGCCTATGCTTCATACACATGAGTTTTCAAATAAGGATATACTTTGCGTAATTTTTGAGAAAAAGTCTAACACTGATAGAACATTAGGATACATTGAAATGACTAATACAATATTGTCTATGTATTGGTACAATGGTTACTTAGCTGTCATGCCTTCTAAAATATTGACTTATGTTATCTGAGCAAAATCATTTTTCCTACATTTTTCTAAGAAAAATATTACAAGGTTTTAGAATTCATTGTGATTCATAGCTTCTGTGTCTACAGAAGTAGTTCAAGTGCACTCTTCTCTAACACAAACACCTTGTGAATTGATTTGCCATATTACATGTCAGAACAAATTGCCAGCTACTCTAAGAAAATAGGGCAATTCCCATCACAACCTCCATTCTAAACATTTTATCTTTATGGGCAATTCAAAGAACCTGACTTAAGAATTATATCTATTATTTTCCGACAGTATGTGCCCAAATTCTTAAATATCTAACTTGTATCTATTGATCTCTACTGAATTTCCTTTGTCCTCAAAAACCTTTGAGGAATTCTCTAAAACTATACAAGTATATTTTTGTGAAAGGTAAAAAAAAAAAAAAAGAAAGAAAGAAACCCCAGAGAGCCAAGGTGTACAAGAGTAATTCTGAAACGTTTCATTCATTGCACATACATAGTACCATAAACTGGTTTACTTCATGTTCACAATTTTATATCTTTTATAAGATTCTTGAAGTTGATTTTAGTTCTGGTCATGATGAAGATATATAAAATTATGTGAATTATACACATCGCACAGAAATTTCAGGTCATTAAAGAATATAAATTGTTAAAAAAATAAAAATAACTTATTGACCCTCATAAGATATTGTTAATAGGGGGAAAATGGTTTTATACCTGACTCAATGTATGATTGGCACTCTTTAAATGATGATGAATAATTGAAAAAATACGAAGGGAATAAAAAGGAAGAAATGCTATTGTATTTTTTAAAACAAATGGATAAGAGAAATTTTGTATACCTCTAGACTTCTTAGCTTCACATTGACGCAGGACAAATTTTAAATCAAAACGTGAAAAGATAGTTTATTAAATGACTTAAGTGTTGCTTTCTAATGAGTAATATTATTTCGATAGGTTAAATTCATATGAGACAATATTCTTTCTCTTCCTTGATGAGGTCACTGGCTTAGTAAAGCATTACTGAAAGAAATAAGATTGCAAGATAACCAGTGTGGAGCTGACTTCTAATTGTGGGCTACTTAATATGATTAATTGGTGTGATATGGCTGTCAAGAAAAATCTCTTCACTTGCATGTAAAATTTCAGCCTCCATTATTGTAAACAAAAATACAGTTTCAAATAAGAGGAATACAAAAAATAGAAATTAGGGTACAACAAGCTCTCCATAGTATGAAGTAATTATCAAGACTGGTGGTAATTCATTGCGTATTTCATATTTTGAAAGGACCCAGAGTATACATGACACTTCATTTTCAGGGTAAAAGATATTACATAGCAAGAGTTGCAGTCCTGCTTAGGGTCTTCCTTCACAATTTCACCTTGAGTTACATGCCTTCTAATTCTAGAAAATATGAGTTCAATCTTATGTTCCATACATAGTCATAGGTGCTTTATTTTATACCAAGAAGAGCAAAGCATGTCTTGAAGGTGACTTGAAGGTGCTCAAAGATAATGTAAGTAGATAAAAAAAAATTTTACAGTTATAATAATGCTTAAATTAAGATATCAAGAAACAATTAAAACCTGGTCATAGAGCTAGTAGCTGGTGTGAGAGATCAGGTCTGAGGAGGAACCGATGGCTTTATGGAAAGCTTAACTAAGGTTTTGTGGGGTCAGTAAGTTCTGAACGAAACTGTTCCTTCAAAATCAGCTTGAATTCGGGAGATGAAGAATGAGAATGATGGAGCGTGGATGATGTCACATCTATCCTTGCTTCACCGAAATGGGGGAGCCATGGCTTTATAATTCACATAAAAATGAAATCAGAAGAAACAGCCTAATGAGTTGACTAGCAAGACAATTTTGACCAGAGAGGTCACTATCCTTAAATTCATTAACAAAGTAAGTATTTTTTTTCACTTTCTACTCCCAGGTATGTTTTGAAACCTGGTCTCTACATATAGACTTCCTGAGACTATTTAAGTATATGTATGTCATGACTGAATGACCACTGAAAAGCTTTCAATTCTTATGGAATCAAGGAACCATGTGTACAATTTACTTTGTTAACTATTCTGCCTATAACTCTATCATTCTCTCTACCTTGCCAGCCATGACTCTGACCACATTTCCTCACAGTGAGGGCTACATGTAATCATATTTCCTTCAGTAATGCTTTACTAAGCCTGTAGCCTCTTCAAAACAGACACTAAGTTCATAAGATTTGTCAGGTAGAACTGCTCTAAAACTCTGAAGGCACTCTGCTTTTTCCCATTTGCTTTAACACACACATGCTTATTCTGTTGTAGGTAAGGTCTATATTCATGTCCTGCCTGCCTAATTCCTCACCCTAATTTGTTTCCATCACGATGCTCACAGGGATGCTTCCTCTGGTTACCCATTAATCACAGTTTGGTTCTTTCCCAATGCAACCCCTTCCCGTGTTTCCTAATTTCATAATGCTTACTCAGGTTTTCTAAAATATTTGGTCTATTTGTCTATTATTATAATCAACTGAACTATTTTAGAATAAATGTTTTCCATCTTTTACAATAATGTAACACCTGAAAGAGCCTAGCTAATTAGTGAATAGTTATAAAATGAACAAAAAGAATAAATAAACACACATAAATGCAACACACACTCATATCCACCAACACACAAACAGGAAATTGCCCAAAGCCATGCTCAGAGCAGCATGACCCTAAAGGTTCATAGCCTTACTATTCCTCCTTTAGAGGTCAATGTCATCTGAGATGAATCTGATTCTGAAGGGTATGTTAGGTGTGGAATGATAAATAATAAAGAACATCTCTGAACTCTTGCAGCCAGAGGGTATGTTTAATAATGCTATATAAGAAGGAGGAAGCATCTATATATCTATATAACAAAGGAATCTATTTCCAGCTCAAATGTCAACAAGAAAGTTAATTTTATCAAAAGGAGCAAATTATTGTAGTACTTTTGCTGCAAAAGCATGTGGCAGAATGCAAAATACAAAGGCAGAGCTCAGAATTATCAAGGCAGAGAACACAGAGCCCTTCAATTGGAAAGCCGCAAGAATAGAAACCCGCAGGGGAACACGGAGAGACCAAATACATGACAATTATTAACTCGTGAGCTAATGTATGGCCTTTTTAAAAACACATTTAAAGGACAAAGACTGATTACTGCAAATGAACCTGAAAAGTGTAATAAAAAATTCAGAAAATGTTCATTTAAAATTGAGCCAAAGATGGAAATTATTAGGTATACCCCAAAGAAAAAAAGATGGCAATGATTCAGGCAATCTACATCAATGTCTCAGCAGGCAAGATTGCTTTGCGGAGTAGTGAAAATAATTCTAAAATTCATCTTAGGGGGAAAAAAGCATGAGGGTAGTATGATAATTTTTGAAAAAAAATACTAAGATAATTTGTCTGCAAAACTATGACAATGCATTATATGTTATTTTAAATGGGTAATATTGGCACAAAAAAGAAAGATTAATAAAATGGAAGATTATCAATATTCATATCATTTTGATATAGTTTAAAGCACGGAATTTTAAGTAAATAATGCCGTTTTAATCAAGCGATGGCAGAGTAAAGCTGTTGTGTTCTACTCTATTTCCTGAAACACGATAGAATCAGGGAAACAACCACCCCAACAAAGAAAGAACATTTCAACTTTAATGAGAATTTAGCTATGAAGCAATTACAACCTCAGATCACTAGCTAGCTAGCTAAGTTTTCTCAAAGTATGAGCATCTCACAAAAATTCTTAACCCATTTCCTTTCTTTCGTTGTAGCACTGTAAGTAATTCAGTTGATATTCTAGAGTACCGATGCTTTCAGGATCCCCTGCATGATTTTTTGCCACATCCTTTATCTTTGTCTCTTTCGCTCTCTCAGAAAGGCCATGAGAGCAGTGTCCTCATGAATGGGATTAATGCCCTTATGAAATAGGCATGAGAAAGACCCCTGCCCCTTTCATCCTGTGAGGACATAGGGAAAATGCAACGTATGAACCAGGAAACAGCGCCTTGATCTTGGACTTTCTAACCTCCAGAACTGAAGAAATAAATATTTGTTGTTTATAAACCACTCAGTTTATGGTATTTTGTTAAAGCTGCCTGAGCAGATTAAGACAAAGGATAATCTGCTTTACTCAAAGTCTACTTGTGCAAACATTAGTTTGATCTAACAAATACCTTCACAGCAACATTTGGACAGTTTTTTGACCAAATATCTGGATATAATGGCTTAGCCAAGTTGACATGTAATATAAAAGTAACCATCACAAGCCCACCCTTCATTGACTTGACACCCATGTATACCTCCTTAAACCACATTTAATCCCCAAATAAAAATAGTAACAAAGTTATACCTGCACCTAAAATGATGCAACTTTCCTGCATACAACCTGAAATGCATAACCTTTTCCGCAAAAGAGGATACAAAGTGAGTGATGTTCATTCTTTGCCTTAATATCCTACAACTTCAAAATTATAATATTAAGTTGGCAATACTTAAACACAATGATGTAAAATCAACATGTATTATGTTGTAAGATAAGGACATAAGAGAAGGAAGAAAACAGAATTTATACATACACATAAAATAAGGAAGAAATACAACAATTACAATTCTCCTTTTTATTCAGGTGGTCATAGCTGGTTTATAATTACCCTCTTCTGCTACCCATTCCTTATTCCCTTTGCCCTCAGCAAGCACCTCAGCTGTTTATGGTTCTTTAGCTGGTGGGGTAACCCAAACCTTCATTCCTGAAGTATCTGAGTGTTTAGTGGTCCTGCCTGAAGCGTGTTGTTGTGGTTTTCCATTGACCTTAATCACAGGGCATGGCAATATTAACAGATGTATTCCAGACCCACTCTTCCTTACTTCCATTGCGGAGTAGTAGTTCTGTTTTCGCTTGGAGACAGGATCAATCACCCCAGCAGCACAGTAACTCCCTTCTTTGCCTGTTGATTCAGGGGCGTAAGAACCCCAAGTGGTCCGACGGCAGTTTGAACTTCAGCTCAATGGAATCATTGTGCGTATCTTGGTGGAAGCATTTCTCACTTTGGAACTGAGACCTCTAGGTCAGCAGAGTATAACGTCTCAGAAAGCAAACGTTTTGCTAGTGGTTCACCCAGAATAACAGTGAGTGTTGCCACTCTCATTTCTACCCCTTGGATAACCGAACCCGTGGATCTTGGCTATGGGGAAACAGCACCATATATTGGCTGCTGTTTCAGAACATGGATAGCCTCCCTGAGAACCTTTTCTTAGCCCTGCAAGATATTTCCTCTTAGCTGGCACTGTAACTGAGTCTCTAGAAGGCCATTTCACCATTCAGTCAAGCTTGCTGGCCCAGGCTATGGGGGAACATGGTAAGACCAGTGAATTCCATGAGCATGGGCCCAGATCAATAAATTTGGCATCATCCAAATTTATGGGTTTTCCATCATTATTCTGCACCTTTTATATCCATTCCCACATGTATTTTTTGAATTTCTGTCCATAAAATTGGAAAAATCATATAGTTCTTCTGGAATGTAGCACGTTTCCTTATTGGTTACATTTTGTATATTACCTTCAGTGGCCTATTGGTACTTGAATCTGTCTATAGGTCTAGAAGCAAAAAGAAACAAGGAAAAGTAGATATTGGGGTTCAAGTCCTAAGGCAGTCTGAAGAGAGAATTCCCTCTTTCTGGAAGGACCTCAATTTTTTTCTCTTAAGGCCTTCAACTGATTGGAAGAGGCTTACCCAGCTTAGGAATGGTAATTTGTTTTATTCAGAGTTGACTTATTTAAATGTTAGTCTCACTTTTTAAAAAAATGTCTTCACAGCAATATCTAGGCTGTGATTTGACCAGACATCTGGGTACTGTGGACTAGCCAAGTTGACAGTATGATTGCTCATCACAACAGTCAAGTTTCTGTACTGCACAGCAACTGTATTACTTTCAGCTCCTTCCTTTTGGCCTTCTTTCACAAGTGGCCCAGTATTTGACTGGACCATTTCTGCACTCCACATGCAGTTTACAATTCCCCTTACTTTTTGGCTATAGCTGGGAAATTGAGTTGCTTTGCATACACCACGAAGAACCTTAGTAATATTTAATCATGGTATCTTCTATTCATGACACCAGTCATCCCTTGGAAAATACTTTCTTCACCTCTTAGGATGCCATGGACTGATATGCTGGTGTGTCCTAGGATTATGGTCACTTTCCTATTGGAAAATACTTAGCTTGTTATTAATTTTGGGAGGTCTAGAATCCTTATGAGTAATGATAGCTTGTTTCTCCCTCAAAATTCCATACACTTCTAAGGCTGTAGTAAACTGTATTACAAGCAAATGTATAAATAGGTGACTCGGCTTGATAAACCTAAGCCCCACTTCCAAAAATTGTTTCCCTCAAGTCCTGAAACATAAATTACTGGACAAATTTCACAAGAAAAACAGCAGAAGTCTTTACAATTTCCCTAGTATGTCAAAGGCAATAAAACGAAACTGGTGATATAATAAAATATATGCTTTTATTCTTCTAATTTGTTGTCTATATAATAAGTGCCTAAAATTTACAAGATTTTATCTTAGATATTTACAAATATATAAGCTCCTTAATTGTCATAGAAATATTATGAGTTGATTAGCACCTCCATTTCAAATAGAATTGAAGCCTTGAATAGCTTAAGGAACTAGCTCAATAGCACAGGTGTTGCATGTGTAAGGCAGTGAGATCCCTTTGCCTTTTTTCTAGATTACGTATTCTCTCCTCAGCTGTATCTAGTCTGAAATTAACATTATATGAAATTTTACTTTTAATTAATATGTCCTCATTTCTTAGATTTCCATTATAAGGCATTTGAAACTTACCTTCCTTACATTTTTTATGTCGTTGCTTTATTTTTTCAGTATATATCTTTACTTAAATTTTTAATTTTAATTTCTATGGGTACATAATAGTTGTATATCTTTATAGGATACATGTGATGTTTTGATACAGGCATACAGTGTGAATTAATCAAATCAGGATAATTGGGGTATCCACCACCTCAGGCATTTAACATTTCTTTGTGTTAGGAATATTTCAATTACACTCTTTTTTTAAAGTATGCCCTAACTTATTGTTGATTGTAGTCACTTTGTTGTGCTATCAAATATTGTTATTTCTATCTAACTGTATTTTTGCAATCATTAACCATCCCCACTTTATACTCCCTTCCCCGCTACCATTTCCAGCCTCTGGTTACCATCGTTCTACTCTCTGTCTGCATGAGATCAATTGTTTTTAATATTTAGCTCCCACATGAGTGAGAACATGTGAGATTTGTTTTTATGTGCTTGGCTTATTTCACGTAACATAATGTTCTCCAGTTCCATCCATGTTGTTCCTATTGTTTCAAATTGTAGGATTTCATTCTTTTGTGTGTGTCTGTGGCTATAAAATAACACATTGTGTATATGTACTACAATTTTTTTCTCCATTCATCCACTGATAGATACTTAGTTTGATTCCAAATCTTGGCTATTATGAATAGTGCTGAAATAAACATGGGAGTGCAGATATCTTTTGTATATGCTGAATTCCTATCCTTTGGATATGTACCCATCAGTGGGATTTCTGGATCATATGGTAGTTTTATTTTCAGTTTTTGAGGAACCCCCACGCTGTTTTCCATAGTGGTAGCACTAATTTACATTACCATCAACAGTGTACAAGGGTTCCCCTTTCTCCACGTTCTCACCAGCATTCATTATTGCCTGTCTTTTTGATGAAAGCTATTTTAACTAGGGTGAAATGATACCTCATTGTAGTTTTGATTTGCATTAAACTGATGATTAATGATGTTGAGCATTTTTTCATATACCTGCTGGTCATTTGTATATCTTCTTTTGATAAATGTCTATTCAAATCCTTTGCCTATTTTTAACTGGATTATTTGATTTTTTCATACTGAGTTGTTGGAGTTCCTTATATATTCTGTTTATTAATCCTTTGTCAGATTGATAGTTTGCAAATATTTTCTCCCATTCTGTGGGTTGTCTCTTTACTTTGCTGATTGTTTCCTTTGTTGTGCAGAAGCTTTTTAGCTTGATGTGATCCAATTTGTCCAATTTTGCTTTGGTTCTCTGTACTTTGGGGGTATTACTTAAGAAGTCCTTGCCTAGTTTAATGTCCTGAAGTGCTTCCCCAATGCTTTGGTTACTACAGCTCCGTTCTTTGCTTTATTTTTTGAAACCTATTAAAATACTTGAAATTCTGTTTTTTAATCACACCATTATTTAAGAATTATGACAATGATTCTTGTATTACATTCTTGTACTTTCTAATAAAAGCATTACCTTATATTGTTACTATTTTAATGTGATAATAAGCCTTCTATTTTATCTCTAAAAATTCTTTGAACTATTTAAATTTAGATGAAAAGTTTTCCTTAAAAAAGTTATGTTTGCTTCAAGCAGGTTCATGCAATTACTATAGATCCATGAGTTAGCACTTACACTAAATGTACTGCATGTAGAATGTTGGGTTATCCAGGCAGTCTGCATTAAGTATATTTACTTGCCTCAGGACTGATGATTCGTGGTCACTAAATTTCAGGGAAAAAAAAAAGATGAATATCAGTTTTACTCCCTTCTCCAGGCCAACTTTTCAGAAAATATGTTCTCTTATCAAGGCAATGAAATAGTTATTTCCAGTTTTCTATCCAGAGTAATTTTTACTTTCCTACTATGTCATGGATAGATTAAAGAAAATTTGATTGTTTGTTTGATATCTGTATTGAGGTTATTATATTATTAGTGAAAGTGTCAGTGTAATCAACTATGTATGGCAAGAAATGTAAGTTCCTTCTGTTAGTATGACTTTCAATTTATCATATTTTTCCTTATTTTCAAAAATCAGTATTATGTCAGAAATGTCCCATTTGTATTCAAGTATTGTTAGTTTGTGAAATTCTTTTGTTTTGAATTCACATTGCCAGAGACATTTCTATTTTATTAAGCATTAAAAACAAAATCTTTTGAGTATTCTGAGTGATTAGTGTGTGTGTGTTTATGTATTCCAATAATTGTGCTTATTATTTGCTCCCCAAAATGCTGAAAAACTTTGAATTCAAACTAAACATGGAGTTCAGATGAAATATAATATATGTAATCAATCTGAGGAGTCAGAAATAAACAGCTTTTAGTCACTGGAAAAAGCCTCCTAGAGTAGACAGACTGGGAGTTGGGATGTGAATAGTTTCTAGGAAAAGTGAATAGTGGAAGCAGGAGGAAGCTTTAAATATGGTGTCTCCTCTAATTCTCACAAATGTGTGTGCATGTTCAAGTAATAATTATCTCCATTTTCCAGGGAAGAATAGTGAGGTTCAGAATGATTAACTAGTTTTAAGGTTTTATAATTTGTAATGCATAAGTAACTGTATCCAAAGATTTTATATTTTGCTTTGTTTTTGTTGTTTTTACTTCATTATCTTATTTCTTGGTTTCCTACTTCTTACACTCTTCTAAAGGCAGAGAAGAGAAGACCATGTGCTGGATTAGAGACAGGGTGAGCCCATCATGCCAGGGTGCCCATCTGACCAGAGAAGCAGGAGATAAAAAATTACATTCTCTTTATTGCTTGTTTTACCCTGTGTGACAGGTTAGATAGATAGTGCCCTACCCTGCTTGGGCTGCCATAACAAAATATCACAGACTAGATGGCTTAGGCTTAATTACCTGCTAAGATCCTTGTCTCCAAATTCAGTCATATTGGAGGCTAGGGCTGCCACATATGAATTATGAGGGGACACAGCTAGTCCATAGCAGATAGACAGATGGAAAAACAGTACAGGATGAGAGATCGCAAGAGCTAGAAATGACAAGAGCCAGTCTCAAGATTTTCAAGAAGAAAAAAAATCAGGAATCACTAATAGATGGATGGTGTTCCTCTTAAAGAAATTTAAAAAAACAATGGAAATGGTGGTTTTCAGAGGATTCTGGCCAGAATGCTGATGAAGAACTACACTAGTGACTTCCTCCCTCTCTGAATCTTTGGGCCAAGTTCATGCTGTATGTTAAATAATAACTTAAATATCTCATGAAAGGCATCCTGAAGGAATCTAATTTAATTTGGCTTGGGAGTAATGATGTGTTTCCAACACATTAGCATGGATGCCCCGGTACACAGACCCATGCATACTGCCTCCCAGCCCCTTTCCAGGTCACACTGGCTTTGGAATTTTCACCACAGAACTTCCACATTTAAGGCTCTTTTCCTGCACTTTTCTGCAGCCCAGTCCTGTGATTTTAAGTGCTAGCTAACATCTAATTATATTAGGATGAACTATATCAAATTTCTGAAATTTAATAGTATCTGATCTCAAAAAGGGAAATTTTATCTGGTTCAACCTAATACCCAAAACAACACTGAGTGTGGTAGACACCTAGGTATGATAGAAATGATTTAATGTAAATTATTTTAAAAATGCAAAATGTGAGTATTTACTTTTCCCACATCTAATGGACTGTAGCATAGACATATGCTTACCTGGCTCTTTGATTCCTACCTCACTGATGCTGTCTTCCTGCAGAATATCCTGGCTCCAGTCATCCCCATCATTTTTCTGACACTTGTAATAACTTTCGTTGTGTCTTTCCTGCCTCATTTCTTATTTTTTCCCATTCTGTTTCAGTCATCTTTCTGAAATTATTTCTGGGCCTGTCATTTTTGTGCTCAATCATTTTAGAGATTTCTTCTGCCCTACAGAATAAAATCTGATAGCTTTAGCAAATCATTCTATATTCCTAACAATGTAGCTTATCTCATATAACCTCTCTCTCTCTCTCTCTAACTCTGCCTCTCTCTGTCTCTCTCTTTGTCTCTTTTCTCTCTCACTCTCTCTCCTCTCTCTTCCAATAATTTTTCTGCACTTAATCAGCTAATATACCAATGTCTCACTATTATCCAAGTATCACCACAAAATCTTAGGCCTCTGCTCTCTCTCAAGTAGTGTTTGCTGGGCTTGGACCAACCACTCCATTATTGCCCAACTGGTAAAAAAAAAAAAAAAAAAAAAAACTGATTATATTCCAAAGATTATCTCATTATCACTTCCCCTCTTATTTTTTCCCCAAAAGTAACATCTTCTATCCCTAAAACAATCAACAAGAACTTCTTTTTCTGTCTTCAAAACTTTCCCACCTACTTCACTTATTACATAGTGTTATAGTTACTGCATGGACACCAGTTTTCTCTGCTGGATTGTGATGTCCTTAGTGCAGAGTTAACACACCAAAATCCAAAGCATAGAATTGTCCTTGAAATGAGCTCTCCATTAACAAGTATTGAATTTAATTAAATTATATGTGTGTCAATGTTATACATGTCTATGTTATTCTGAGTGTTAGGAATATTACCTATAGAGTGATTTCAGTGTCATGACTCATTATTGGGACTTTCTGACTCCAGGAAGTTGCAATTTAGATAATTGTTTAGAAACTCAGAAAATTGTGTCCTGTAGGCTTGATCCCACATATAAGCCTTTTCTTCCTGGAATCTATGAAGTACAGTTAAAAGCAGGGAAGGGACTTAAAAACAAATTTGTATAATACTTACAGTTGACCAACCCACACATTTTAGAGTAATACAGAAATCTCTACACAAGGAAAGTCTGCAGTTTCACTTGATAACGTGGATTCTTTGTTTCCTGATCTGCAGCTCGTAATTCTTTTCCAGGCTTAACTTAAATCCTTCTTGCTAAAATTCTAACTTTGTTCCTCAGTTAACAGAAAAGGCCACTGCTCATTGTTCCATAAGCAATATTTCCTTTCCTTGAAGATTAGGTCTCCATTCAACCTTCTCCCTTTCAATCTATAATGAACCTCTTTCTTCTATCTCTCTCCCACAGGGACGATTTCCTGACTTTTCATCATTCTAGTTGTTCCTCTGTGATTTCTTGCTCAAATCCCTGTAACCACCTTCTTGCTTCTTGTCAGGGTCTCTGCCTCATCCAAAAACTGCCCTGGGTCTGTCCTGTCCTTTACATCCCTGGGTGGCACAGATAGAGATCATCTATGCAAGAGTCTGTATCCACATACAGTTTTCTACAAGGAAGTAAAAGGATTTCTTGCTCAGACACAATGAATGCTACTGTTTTGATAGATTTTATCAAATCCCCAAGCAGTCTGCATATAGACCAGTAGATAAACACTATATCACATAAACTGGGTACCTCATAATGTAAAAACACAGGGGTCTCCAGTGACAGTGGCTGCTTCCCAAAATTGTGTGCCTTCTCTAAATATTTCATTTTTTTTTTTTTTTGGAAATGCAGAGATGTTGTTAAACCTAACTAAACTCTTTTAAAAGTTTAGAGTCTGCGGCTTGTCAGTAGAACAAACAGACATGGCTCCAATGGGCCCTGCACATGAAATCACCAGCAGGGTAATCCTACAGAGTGTCAGCTTCTATGCTCCAATAACAAAGCACTTCAATAATAGTTTTCTACAGAGGTATATTTTACAATCCAATGAGCTAACAAATTTTAACCCACCAAGCTTAAAACAAGATGAAATAAAATAAAACATAAAATGGTCTTGTTCTGTGGAACTGGGCATGACAATTTCTTGCGGCTTTTTTTTAAAAAACATTGAATTTCAAATGGCTCTTCTCATGTGGTTGGGCGAAAATAATTCATAGAAAGAATATTCATATAGTTGAGTGTTATTAAAAGACTGTCAAAGTTATTATTTTCCCCTCATGGTCTGAGAGGATTTTATTTAAAGCCTTTAGTAGGATGAATTATTGTTTGGTTCATCCCTTCTGCAGTCTTCTCTTGTTTATTAATTAACGTAATCTTCTAACATTTAGTAAGATAAAGCTTGCTGAACACTGGGGAGATACAATTGGGAAAGAAATACAAAAGCTGGTGAGAATCCTTCTGCCTAGCCAGCCTTCTTTCTTTATTAGTTTTAATCAAGGGTGGTTTGCCTGTAAACCCATCCTCACTGTATACTTGCATGCGATGCTTGCTCATTAGCAACAAGGACATGTACTATTAAGCTGTCTGTCCTAAATTGTGGCATCTTGGAGTATTACAGAACATGAGACATTTGAAGATATATCAATGAAAAATCATTTAACACTTGGGTCATCATGATCAGACAAGCAAGCTGTGTGACATGACATAATAATCCACCTTCGCAGAGGCTGTACTGGACCTATTCCATTCCCACATACATTGCACCCCTATCATATGTCAATCACTAGACATAAAACAGACACAGACTTTGTCTTCTTGAAGAATTGCTGTTACGGGGATATGAACATTAATTAAATAACCACATAATAAATATTTAATTGAAATCTGCAAGACTTATTTAAAATAGGAACAGAAACTACAAATCTAATCAGGAAAAAGTTTCCCCAAGATAATGCTTACTCTAAAAATATAGCAAGGTGAAGACAAATGAAAATATTTTTGGTTTTTGTTTGGTCCATTAGTATCCTTATTTGTTTATTAGCAGATGATAATTTGATGAAGATATTTTAAAACAATGTTCTATATTCAAAGAAAAGTGAATTTATTTTTAAAAATCTTTTTCTATAGAAAACATTTGCCATAGAAGATAACTTTTCTAGACAGTAAATTTTAAGAATTACATCGTTTAGTAACCTCAAAGTAATCTGAGGATTATAGGTATATATAACAGACTTCCAAACTCTTTCCATGACCATATAAAAACCTGCAATGAGAATTTCCGTACACACACAAAACACACATATCTCAGTTATCCATAGTAAAATTTCTCTCTAAATGTACATATATTAGAAAAGAAAGAGAGAAAAAAGACCAAATGATGTCTCAGGGGGCCAATCATGTGTCACTAACCTAAACAGGTTTAGATTCAAGAGCATATCTGTCCTCCCAATCTCTACTCAGATGACCCGGTGTCATCATCTTAATGGGAGCTATTAAGTATAATATTCCTAGATAAAAAAATACGTAACATTAATTCTTAATCTGTATTAAATTATTGGCTCAAAGGCCTTACTAATTCATTTGAACACGAGCAATATGAACTATTCCTCAATACATTTAATTCCTGTCAGATAATATGCTAAGCCTACTTTTGCTAATTTTGAAATTATCAGCCCTGTTTTGTTTCCAGGGATCCTTCCACGGGTCCTGCACCTGCACCTCCTCCACCTCTTTCCCCTCAGAATTTGTCTCATTTCTCATTTTCATCATTTCTTTTTCACTTCTTTCTTCTTTTTTTTTTTTCAATTTTTTTCATATCATGGTTTGCCCTTTCCTTCGTTGGAAGTAATATAATTTGTTCTATAAAGCTAAATCTCTCCAGTTGAATCTAACAAACATCATAATTTCTTGATACTTAAGAGAGAAGAAAGAAATTTACCCCATTTGTCTACCTTTTCAAATAAATTATTCATATATTATGGAATTCCCATTCATTTCTCCTCACTAATTTGGCCATTGTATTACTATGTTTCAAAATCTAAAAGCCTATTCTTTCCTATTAAAGCACTACTTTCAGACATATATTTAATGAAATAGAGTTATAAATCCTCATAAAATCTTGGAATATATGCCTACTCACTTCTTTGAAAATTCAAATGCCTAATAAATTTTGAAAGTGAACATAAAAATTGCAAGAAAAGGTAGCTAAAACAGCTCAAGTAGTAGTGATTATTCAACAATAGATACTGTCTATGTGCTTTTTTTTAATTTCAGCATATTATGGGGGTACAGATGTTTAGGTTGCATATGTTGCCCTTGCCCCTCCTCCCCTCCAAGTCCGAGTTTCAAGCATGTCCATCTCTCGGATGGTGCGCATGGCACTCTTTGTATATGCATATACCCGTCCCCTCCTCCCTCTGCCCCCTCCCCCCTGCCCAACATCCAATAGATGTTATTCTTATATATACACTTATGTGTTGGTCAGTTAATACCAATTTGATGGTGAGTACATGTGGTGCTTGTTTTTCCATTCTTGGGACACTTCGCTTAGTAGAATGCGTTCCAGCTCTATCCAGGAGTATACAAGAGGTGCTGTATCACCATTGTTGCTTAAAGCTGAATAGTACTCCATGGTATACATATACATTTTATTAATCCACTCATGTATTGCTGGAAACTTGGGTTGTTTCCACATCTTTGTAATTGTGAATTGCGCTGCTATAAATATTCGGGTGCAGGTGTCTTTCTTATAGAGTATCATTTGATCTTTTGGGTAGATGCCCAGTAATGGGATTGCTGGATCGAATGGTACTTCTAATTGTATCTCTTTAAGGTATCTCCATATTGCTTTCCACAGAGGTTGCACTAGTTTGCAGTCCCACCAGTAGTGTATGAGTGTTCCTATCTCTCCGCATCCACACCAACATTTATTGTTTTGGGACTTTTTGATAGAGGCAAGTCTCACTGGAGATAAGTGATATCTCATTGTGGTTTTGATTTGCATTTCCCTGATGATTAGAGATGTTGAGCATTTTTTCATATGTTTTTTGGGCCATTATTCTGTCTTCTTTTGAAAAGTTTCTGTTCATGTCCTTTGCCCACTTTTTGATAGGGTTGTTTGATTTTTTTATGGTTGATTTTCCTGAGTTCTAAATAGATTCTAGTTATCAGCCCTCTGTCAGATTTGCAGCACATGAAAATTTTCTACCATTGGGTGGGTTGCCTGTTTGCTCTTGTGATGGTTCCTTTGGCTGTGCAGAAGCTTTTTAATTTCATCAGATCCCATTTATTTATTTTAATTGTTGCTGTGATTGCCTTTGGAGTCTTCTTCTTAAATTCTTTGCCTAGGCCAACGTCTAGAAGAGTATTTCCAACATCTTCCTCTAGAATTCTAATAGTTTCACTCCTTAGGTTTAAATCTGTGACCCAGCATGAGTTGATTTTTGTGAGAGGTGAAAGGTGTGGATCCTGGATCAGTTTTCTACAGGTGGCTATCCAGTTTTCCCAGCACCATTTCTTGAAAAAGGTTTCTTTTCCCCAGTGTATGTTTTTGTCTGCTTTGTCAAAGATTAGGTGGCTATATGAGGATGGTTTTATATCTGGGCTCTCAGTTCTATTCCACTGGTCAATGGCTCTATTTTTGTGCCAGTATCAAGCTGTTTTGATTACTACAGACTTATAACAAAGTTTGAAGTCTGGTAAATTGATACCTCCCATTTTGTTTTTACCGCCTAGAATTGTTTTTGCTATGCGGGTCTTCTCTGGTTCCATACGAAGCGTAGAATTAATTTTTCCACATCTGTGAAGAATGATGTTGGCATTTTAATAGGGATTGCATTGAATCTGTAGATCACTTTGGGTAGTATAGACATCTTAACAATGTTGATTTTGCCAACCTGCGAGCATGGTATGGTTTTCTACCTGTTTATGTCCTCTGCTATTTCCTTCCTCAATGTTTCATAGTTCTCCCTGTAGAGGTCTTTTACCTCCTTAGCTAAATATATTCCTAGGTATTTTATTTTCCTTGTTGCTATTGTGAAGGGAATGGAGCCTTTGATTTGGTTCTTAGTATGACTGCTATTGGCATATATGAAAGTCTCTGATTTGTGTGTATCAATTTTATATCCTGAGACTTTACTGAATTCATTTATCAATTCTAGGAGCCTCTTGGTTGAATCCATGGGGTTTTCTAGATATAATATCATGTCATCAGCAAATAGTGAGAGTTTGATCTCTTCTGTTCCCATTCATATGCCTTTAATTCCACTCTCTTGCCTGATTGCTATGGCCAGGACTTCCAGCACTATTTTGAATAGAAGTGGAGATAGTGGGCAACCTTGTCTGGTTCCGGTTCTAAGTGGGAATGCTTTCAATTTTTCCCCATTCAGCATGATGTTGGGTGTGGGTTTGTCATAAATGGCTTGTATCATTTTTAGGTAAGCCCCTCATCTATGCCTATTTTGTTAAGCGTTCTTATGATAAAAGGGTGTTGAATTTTGTCAAATGCTTTTTTCTGCATCTATTGAGAGAATTTTATATATATATATATATATATATATATATATATATATATATATATATTGCTTCTGTTTATGTGGTGAATGACGTTAATAGATTTGCATATGTTGAACCATCCCTGCATCTGTGGAATGAAGCCCACTTGGTCATGATGGATTATTTTCTTAATAACACCTGGACTCAGTTAGCTAGAATTTTGGTTGAGAATTTTTGCATCTATATTCGTAAGGGATATTGGTCTGTAATTTTCATTTTTTGTTGCATCCTTTCCTGGTTTTGGTATCAGAGTTATGTTGGCTTCATAAAATGTGTTGAGGAGGAATCCATCCTTCTCAATGCAGTGGAATAATTTCTGCAGGATAGGCACCACATCTTCTTTGCAGGTGTGGTAAAATGCGGGTGTGAAACCACCTGGATCGGGGTGAAACCGTCTGGTCCGGGACTTTTCTTTTTTGGAATGTTTTTTATTGCTGTTTCAATTTCAGTCCTTGATATTGGTCTGTTCAGGAATTCTATTTCTTCCTGGTTGAGCCTAGGGAGGCTGTGTGTTTCTAAAAATTTGTCCATTTCCTCCACATTTTCCAGGTTGTGTACATAAAGGTTTTTGTAATATTCATAAATTATTTCTTGAATCTCCACGGCATCAGTTGTAACCTCTCCTTTTTTGTTCCTGATGGAGCTTATTAGGGATTTTTCTTTTCTGTTTTTTGTTAGTTTACCCAAAGGTGTGTCAATTTTGTTTATTTTTTCAAAGAACCAACTTTTTGTTTTATTAATCTTCCATATAGTTTCCTTGTTGTCAATTTGATTTAGTTCTGATTTGATCTTATTAATTTCTCTTCTTCTGCTGAATTTGGAGTTGGTCTGTTCTTCTTCCTCCAGTTCTTTGAGTCAATTCATTAGGTTGTCTGTGATCTTTTTGACTTTTGGATATAAGCATTTATGGAGATAAACTTTCCTCTCAGGACTGCTTTGGCTGTGTCCCACAGATTTTGATAACTTTTGTCACCTTTGTCATTTAGTTCAAAGAATCTTTTGATTTCCATCTTTACTTCCTCATTTATGAAGGAATCATTCAGCAGAAAGTTGTTTAATTTCCATGACTTTGTGTAGAGATGAGAGTTTCTGTTGGGGTTGATTTCTGTTTTTATTCTACTGTGATCTGAGAAAATGCATGTTATGATTACTATTTTTTTTAAATTTTTGAGGCATTCTCCATGTCCTAGAATATGGTCAATCTTAGAGAATGTCCCATGAGCTGATGAGAAGAATGTGTATTCAGTGGTTTTTAGGTAGAATGTCCTCTAAATGTCAATCAAACCCATTTGTTCTAGAGTTCTGTTTACGTCCATTATTTCTTTGTTAATTTTCTGTTTGTAGGATCTGTCCTGTGCTGTCAGTGGGCTGTTGATGTCTCCGACTATTATGGTGTTGCTGTCTATCAATTTGTTTAGATCAAGTAGAGTTTGCTTTATGAACCTGGGTGCACCTAAGTTGGGTGCATACATATTTAGAGTTGTTATATCTTCTTGTTGAACTATACCCTTCACCATTATACAGTGACCCCCTTTGTCTTTAATTACTTTTGTTGATTTAAAAACCAAGTTATCTGAGATCAAAACTGCCACACCAGCCTTCTTTTGACTTCCGTTTGCTTGAAATATTGTTTTCTACCCCTTTACTTTCAGTCTAAATGCATCCTTGCAGGTTAGATGCATTTCCTGCAGACAGCAGATGCTTGGCTTGTTTTTTTTTTTTTTATCCATTCGGCCAGCCTATATCTCTTGAGAGGGGAGTTCAAACCATTCACATTTATTGAGAGAACCAATAAGTCGAGTGAATTACTGTTCATTCCATTGGGTTGCATTTTGTTGTTTTGTTTTATCTCTTGAGCCATTGTGGAAACTAGCCTTGATCTTTAACTTTTGACTGGTTACACAATCGAGAGTGCGTATTGTTCTGATCTTTGTGTAATTCTGTTTTGAGTACTTCTCAGAGAGCTGGTCTTGTCTTGGTGAATTCCCTCAGTCTTTGCTTATCTCAGAATGTCTTTATTTCTCCTTCATATATGAAACTTCATTTAGCAGGGTACAAGATTCTAGGCTGGGCATTATTCTGTTTCAGAAGAGTGAGAATAGGGCCCCAGTCTCTTTTTGCTTGTAGGGTTTCAGTTGAGAAATCTGGAGTTATTCTGATGGGCTTTCCTTTGTAAGTTACTTGTTTCTTTCACCTTACAGCTTGTAGAAGGACCTCTTTAGTGGCTGTTTTGGTCAATCTGTTGACTGGGTGACGTGGTGTCTTCCTATTTGCATTGAATCTCCCTAGGGTCTGTTGAGCTTCTTGTACCTTTATATCTAGATTTTTAGCAAGGCCTGGGAAGTTCTCCTCTATTAATTCTTCAAATAGCTTATCCAACCCTTGAGTGTTTTCTTCTTCACCTTCCGGAACCCCTATCACCCTCAGGTTTGGCTTTTTCACATAATCCCACATTTCTTGTAGGCTTATTTCTTTTCTCTTTATTTTCTGCTCGATCTCTGTGACTGACTCATTTAATTAGAAGGAATTGTCTTCAATCTCTGAGATTCTTTCTTCTGTTTGGTCTACCCTGTTCTTCAGGCTTTCCATGGTGTTTTGTAGTTCCCTGAATAAGTCCTTCATTTCCAGGAGATCGGTTTGATTTTTCTTTAGTATTTCAATTTTGTTAGTGAATTTTTCTTCCAAGTCCTGGATTTTTTTGTGGTTTCTTTTTGTCAGTTATCCATTTTTTCTTGAATATCTTTCAGTTTTCTTACAATCCATGTTTGATATTCTTCTGTCATTTTAGTGTTCTGAGTTTGGTTAATGTCCATTGATGAGGAGCTGCTGTTCTTCTTTGGGGGTGTGCTTTCCGTTTGAGTCTTTATACTTCCAGAATTCTTTTGCTGGTTCCTTCCCATCTGGATCAGTTGTTCCTCCTTGCCTTTAGATTTTCATTTGGATAATGACATGCCCTGTTTAGTCTCTGAGCCAGTAGGTGGCATTTGTGGGTGAGATTCAACCACACCCTTTATGATGAATCAGTAGATGCAGTAAAAGCATGTGCAGGATGACCTCCTGTCAGTAGGTGGCACTTGCAGAGAGGAGCATGCTGTTTTTGGGTCCTGTAGCTAGCTCTTGTTCCTCTAGAGAGGCCCTCTTGTGCCTCGGGTGATGGTTGGGACCCTGGGGCTTCTAGGTGTGTCCTTGTTCTCCACCTCAGTGGAAGCAGGACCAGGAGTGAGTCTGGGTGGGTCTTGGTTGGGTAAGCCTGCTCTCAGGCTCCACAGCTGCTGTTAGCAGGGGTCAAAGGTGTGCTTTTTGTTTCTGTGCAAAGCTGCCAGGAGAGGCTGAAATGGCTTGACTCAGCAGAAAATCTGGCCTTGGGGGGTGGGGCTCCCCGAGATCCACATTCTGGAGCAGGTCTTGCTCCCCTCCAGCCTCCCCTCTCTGTGGTCTCTCCCAGGCCTCTGCCCGCAAGCGGGACCTCAGGCCAATGGATCTCCCTTGGCTGTGACATGGGCCAGGAGGTTCCCTACCCAGGATCTCAGCCTGAGCTGGGTGCACCGCCCTCTTTTGGGAGGAGGGCTGCCGCTCAGGCATGCTGATCTGCCCCTGAAGGCACACACTCCTCAATAGGCTCTTTCACAGATTTCTCCTCCGTGCCCCAGGGCAGTGCGATCGTAACTTGGGTTTATGGGGTCTGGTCTGCAGGCCTGTCCCCTGGGCCCTGGAGATCAACCCCTGACCCTGCCAGGGGAGGGATGCTGGTCTCGAATCACCTACAGGGTGCCCAAACTGGATCCATTTCACTCCACCTCGGGATTTGCCCCACTCTCCTGGAGTTCCCAGGCAAGCACCACCTGGGAGGGCTGGCAGGTAGGGAGCTTGCAGTCTGAGTACCACTCAGTCTGCTGTAGGGCCCCAAAAGGAAAGGTCCTGTTCCTTGGAGGTGCCTCTGTTTGATGGCTAAATTGTCTCTCTACCCACGGGTAGGGAGGGGGAAGGAGACAATGGAACAATATGGCGTCTGCCAATAGGATCGGGTCTGCGCATGGGGAGGTGCCCCAAGTGGGCTTGGAACCCAGCTCCTTGTCTGCAAGAGGCCACTGCTCACCGGCAGCAGCCATCTCTGGGCTGGTGTTGGCAGGTCTCTCCAACCGCTCAGGAGCCCACCAACAGTCCAAGATGCAAGGGAGGGGAAAGTTAACCTCTCCACCTACCCTTGTTGCTGGTCTCCAAGCCTCTCGGGACCTTTCTCCTTCCAGTTCTCCTTCACAATGTCTTCCCGTGGAGTCTCCTGTAGTTTCAGGGACCCTTCTTCTGACCCTCACCTGATCTATGTTTCTCTGCTAGTTTATTTTTTTCCTCTTTCTTCTAAAACTTGTTTTTTTTTGCAGAGACACTCTGACTGGCAGCTTTTCTCATCCACCATCTTGGCTCCTCCCCCATCTATGTGCTTTTGGAGTTCAAATGTTCCTTAATACTTTGGCATCAACCCAAAGCAAAAGAAGAATTTCCATTTCACAAAAATTAAGTATTCAAAGAAATGGATTATTGAATTGAATAAATGTGTAAAAGTGACTAATGTTTCAAATGAGAATTTCAAGAATTAGCTAGAAATTAATTAGCAAATCAAAAATAATTTAAAGAAAATATATGAATTCCCAGAATATATTTCATAGGATTTAGAACATCAGAGTGAAAACAAGCAATGAAAAAATGGTATGAAGTAGTGAAATTAAATGGAGGACAAGTACATAGGAACAAATGAGAACAGAGATATTGGTTTAAATATCAGTTGAATGGAAAATAAATTTAGATTCAGGCTCTTCTAGAGTCAGGGTAGGGCACCTGTCTCAAGTGGCTGGTGTAGTTTGGCCAGGTTCCCTCCAGTCTCAGTGGATAACTGACGCTTCCTTCCCCTCCTTTTCTGGAAAGCTGAGCAGAGTGTGTTCACATTCTTACTGCTAGAATCAAAAACAGATACTGGGTGATGAAGGTGTGCTTACAGGCCACCGGTCTCACCCAAATTCTCTGGACCACAATACTATTGTCTTTTTAAGCCCAGTTATTCTTTATCATAGGTGCTATCCTGGGCATTGTACAATGTGTGGCAGATCCCTGGCCACTACCACTAGATGCCAGTAGCACCCTCTGCCCCATCAGTTACTATAATCGAAAATATACCCAGACATTGCCAAAGATTATGTGGGGGGAAATCACCCCCTGATTGAGAACCACTAGCATAGAGTATAACTGCCAGCCTAGGGCAGTTTCCCAGCTGTCAGTGAGTGGCAGAGGCAGTGGTTCATTTCTGTTCCTGGTGGAAAACATGCTGAACTCTGGAAGCAGCATGGGAGAGTGAGAGGCCCTCAAGCTTCATCTTCAAGGTAAATTTGCTTGGGAGTCTGCACCTCCTATGCATCTCTAATACAGTATGATTAACAGTGTGAACACTTTGTTTTACTTATGTGCTTGTATATCTGTGGGCTGACCACTAGCCGTCTGAATCCAGAGAATGCCCCTTTGCTCATCTCTGCTTTTTCAGTACCTCGTAAATGCCTGGCAAACAAGACCCTTCATAAGCACTTACAAAAATATTTTTCAGCGTGAAATACTAAATCACAAAACAATTCCACTTACTGTGCTAAAGTAATTAGCGATGGCATTATGTGTTTTTCTAAAAAGGAAAGCAGATGAATTTTATCGTGGGCAGAAATGTAGCCCTCAATAAATACAGTGAGTAAAAAAGAAATAAAAAGAATATTGTGGGAGAATGTCCCTCATACTAACTCATGTGTAAGTCCCTTGTCTCTCTACCTCTTCACGTCATTACAGTCAGTTACTAACAACTTGGAACAAAATCATAGTTTGTCTTGTCCTGTTATTTCATGGACTCCCAGGAATGTGGCTTATCTCTGCAACCTCAGCACTGGACTGTGATAGAGTCATCACCAGTGGTTTCCATCTGTATGGAGTGTCATAAAATAAATGCTCAGAAAAATCTTAATCATTTGATTGAAGACTTATTTAGTATGATCTTAAAGTACATATAAGCTAGATTACAGGAAAAATACCCAAACCCTTCAGATTTTATGTTTACTTGCATTACTATCCTATAGTCAATGTAGTGATTTGAAATCTGTAGGAACCAAAGTCAGATGTCTTTCATTATGCCAAAGTTTGGTTTCTCTTGTTCACTCCTTTTTTCATTTCTTAACAGAGCTAATCCATTTTTTATTTAAGTTATAACTCATAAATCTAGTGGTCAAGGTAGCCAGAAACACATAGGTGTCATGAAACCTATAGGTGTTATGATAAAAGTAAATGGACTAAGAGCCACTGTAGCATAATGGATAAAAATGTGGACCCTGTATACACACTACCTGGGTTCATATTGTAGCTCTGTCATTTACTTATTATGTGACTTTGGAAAATTTACCTATTCTCACTGTGCCTCAATTTCTCCATCTGTAAAATGTCAATAATGATAATGATGATACCTAATTTGTTTATTTTTGTTTCGACATTTCAAAAATTTTTTACTCCACTCTCTCATTGCTTGCATGGATTCTGATAAGAAGTCTGCTGTAATTCTAATGTTTGTTAATCTATAAATAAGACGTATTTTATCCCCTCTGGCTTCTTTCAAGACATTTTTCTTTGTCTTTGGTCTTCAGCAAGTTGAAGATGATATGCCTAAGTGTGTGTGTGGGCCCCAGAAAAGTCCTTGGTTTTCTGTTTGTCCAGCTTATTTTTGTTGTAAGTATGGAAATTGTGCCTTTTAATTATTTTGCAGGTCAGGACAGAAACTGCAAGTTATGAACTGTTTTAAAAGAAGACTTTCTAGCCTTTCCTTCATAATTCCTTTCTTATAGTAAAGGAAAAAGGAATGTTTTTACTTTTTTCTGTCATATATTTCAAACAACAATACAAAAGAATGTTATAGAGGAAACATAAAACGCACACCTAGAACATAATTCACTGCTATTTGCATTATTACTTTCACACTCATTATTTGAAGAACATGTTATGTTTTTCCCTCACTCAAAATTTTGTAAGTAAAATACTTTCTCTTTTGTTAATTCAGTGTTGAATAGTAGTTTAGTTTTTCTATTTCACCTTTCATGTAGAATACATAATTTTGTGTGTGTGTGCATGTGTGTGTGTGTCTTTACTAGTGAGTTCCTTGGAAACAATTGCACTATCTCTTTCAACATTTGATCAAAGTGTCTAACGGTAAGTTGTCTATCTAACAGGGCTTGGCAAAATTATGTGAAACAAATAAATGAATGGTATTATTTCCTTTTTGGTATCCATGCATACAAGGTCAATCTTAAAAAAATGTAAATTAGTGTATTAAATTCCCACCTATTACTTTAACTATTCACATGGAAACACTCTCCTCTGGGTGCTTATTTTTTCATCTTCTTACCTTTCTCTTGTACTCTAATTTATCTGATCTAAGTTCTAATAAGATCAGATGTGATCCAATAAGTGATTCAGATGTCTTGATATGGCCCCTTTTAAATTAAACTGGTCATCCGTAAAATAATATATTTGGAATGAACTACTACCCCTACATAAATAGGTGCCTATTTGCAGGCAGGCTATTCATCCCTACATGTCAAGTCTTGCCCTTTGTTGTCAAGTTCAAATACTCACACTGGTGCATTAAAAAAATCCTTTTAATTATATAAATGCCAGGGGAAAATAAAGGAATAAACCCACTAAAAAGCACTTGTGACAGAGATAGCAAAATATTAGAAATCTGAAAGTCTGAGGAGAGTATGTGGAGTAGTTATCTCTGTATGCAATCTGGACTTCCGTCTCATAGAATTTATATTCATCTATGGCCATTCGAACACATTTTGAAGAAAAGCTTATAAAATTGTCAATATTAGCCAAAAGAATGCGTAAATTTTTGAAAATACCCTTGAGACGGACATTTACATTTTAAGAACTTTAATACCAAGAATCAATCATGTTTAATTCACATTTACGTGGAATTAAAGACTTACTTTGATGTAATTGTTTTTAATATACATAATTGGTCTTTGTATATGGACATGGTTCAAGTTGCTATGTAAAAATAACTATAAATATCTTCAGATGATATTCTTGGACACTTGAGCTTATTTAGTTTTTAATATGCAGAAATTGTGAGCCAGTGTTTTAAGGATGCAATTTCTATTGTCCAAGCAAAACAGAATGAAAACAAATTTAATTAGAATCAGAAATCTCTTTCTTGTTCTTAACGAATTATAATCACAAAATAAAATCACTGTTGCAGAGTGCCACAAAGAGCAATGAACAATAAATCTATTTTTTTCACCTGAATTGTTTTGTGCAACAAGATTCAATATATTTGTATATATTTAAATAAGAAAATAATAGTAAAATTTTAAAAGCATAAAACGTAAAAGTCATGAATATTTCTGGCAGTCATTTCAGACATTACCCCTACCATATTCATTCCTATTGCATTTTAATTAGCAAAAAGTTGCAATTAAGACGATACATCTTACTAATTCTGTAAAGAAATGAAGTGCTCCTTTTTGATATCTCTCACAAGGAAGATTTGGAAATGTCAGAGACTGAGTTATAGGAAAAAGAACATTTCATGGTCTAGTAATTCAGGCAATACATGCCAAGCAATAAGAAGGGGAGAAAGATAATTGAAGTAGGTAGGATAGAGGAAAGATTGTGGGATAAACATTATGTATGGAGGCATACTCCCCAGGTAATGAGGTGATAGAACTAATCTTTTGTAAAATGTAATATACAAATAGCCATTTTCTAGAAACAGACAATACTTGCAGCTATAAAAGAACGAGTAATCAAGCATTTATTATTCTCTAGCTCAAGCAATAAGCAGAAAATTATAAGAGTGAAAGAAATTCTTTTAGATCAAGGAAATTATTCAATATGAGCTTTCTCTAACTGCAAGTCAGCTCTCAATTACATGCGCTGATGGAAGAGGCGACAGGATGCAGGCTACTGGAAATGGCAAATGAAAAATTACAGATGATTTGGAAATGGATAATGCATATTCCAACGTAAGCTCTAAAAACAATGAAGAGCCCACATCCGCTGATAATTTTGTCATGAGAACCCACAACTTGGGTGCACTGTGTACTGATAGTTGAAAAAATATATTAATACATCTTCTGTTAGGATGTATGCTATGCTGGTGCAAGATTTGGAATTATTAGACAAAGCAAGAAAACATTTTAGTCTGTCAAATCATTAATATTCACATCAGTAAAATTATCTCAATATGTACAACACCTATCTCACATGATTATTATCAGGATTTAATAAAATATGTTGCATGAAAACATTAGGGACCTATTTAAATGACAGGTATTAAAATTGGACCACAAGGACAGATAGCTGGTTTGTCTTTTTTAACGTTGTTTCCCAGTACGTGGCCCACTAATCAGCAAACAATAGACACAAAATAACTATTTTTGGAATAAATAAATAAAATAATTCTATTAGTATTATTAAAAACTATAAGATAAACAGGTCTCTAATGACTTCTCAAATAAAGGGTATTTTTTATTATCACGATAGTAGAGGAAATAATTTTCGAGGAACCATGTAGAGATAATTAGCATAGTTTAAAACTATAGAGGTTAGTTTATAATTTTAGTTTATAAACTCTCCTTCAAAGACTTGTCAGTGACTCACTTTGCTGGGCAGTGGTGTCCTCACATTGTGTAATGACTGATGTTTTGCAAATATTCCTCTATTGGTGGATTATTTTTAAAAGATTCCTAGTTGGTGGAACCTAATATTATTTGAATATTTAATATTTCTATCAAATCACATTTTTCACATAAACCTCAGATAATCTGATACATACACACACACGCACACATATATATATACACATATAGTATATTATGTTCAATGAAGATAAAGAAGCTGAGACCTGAGACCAAGAAAGTTTTAAAACTTGTCCAAGCATAGAACTAATAAGGATTCCAGCTGAGATCTACATTCAGCTGTAGGACTCCATGTCTAGCCTTTTCCTTAACAATACATACCCTTTATATAAATTTAATACCTGATTTTTGAATGCACCCTAAGAACAAGATATAAAATATAGTGCTTGTATTCTATATAAATCTTCTCAACTGGATATTCAAACTTGTATGCAAAATTCCTTAGGATTTCTTTTTTTAAAATTCATATTTTTATAAATTCCCCCAAACTTCACCTTTCTACAGATATCCTTTCCTTTACGAAGCAAAATTATAAGAACAAGATATGGATATTAGTAATAAACACTGGAAGTCATCTCAGCCTTGATAGTCTATGACACTGTCATTCTTACTTGTGAAATATCCCATGTTCAAAATATATTTTAGGAATTCATTTAGGGGTTGGTAGAAAAGAGAGGAGAATGCTTAGAGTTTAAAAGCCATAACTAGTCCTTAGGAATGTGAAATGAGAAAGAGTAGAATCCATACTTTTCTCACTTTCACCTTCATCCCCCCAAATCCTATCTCAGTCCTGTATGTGAATATGTGTTCAAACATTCTTTGTTGAATAATTAAATGGGAAAGTGTAGAATACAATATCCCAGAAGCACCGCAGAGGTCGCATACAGAATAAAATCCCCTTTCACACCAACTTTGATCCATTCGATGCATTGTGGAGTTGTCTATAAAAATGCATAAAGATAATCTCTTGTAGGATTAGGAAAAATAAAGATTAAATAAATTAATAAAAATGTATAATGTTAGTCAAATGGAAGACGGGGATGGATGTAAGTATAATAAAGGGTTTTACATAATTAGTATATCATGTGATCCAAACCACATTCAGAGATGCGTTTGCCTTCTAACCTTGCTTTTTGTTTTCATTTTCACAGGTAAAAATTGTGTTGGACTAATCATTGTTAAAAATAAGATCTTACGGTAGCAAATAAGTGAGACTACATGTAAGGTTCATAACTGAATAGTGGGGAAACAATATGGCAGTAAATAGCCCATGGAGGAAAGCAAACTAAAGCACTGGACGAGGGCCTTCCAGGGAGACTCAGAGTGATTACATGAAAAGCAGGTAGAAGACAATGATGATTAACTGATAACTATGTAGATTAGAGCAGGATAGTATTGCATAGAAAAATAAGCTGTAATTTCTCCTCTTTCCTATCACTGGTTTCCACAGTAAAGTTGTTGAATTTTCCAACAACCAAGGAGCAAACCTGGGACTCATGCCATACTGGGAATGTAGGGGTTGGGAATGAGAATGGGGGGAAGGGATGAGAGGTGATTCCATGAAAATCTTGCCTGCATCTTCAGTCATCAACCGGTCAATTCATGTGCAATCAAGGTTGGGGATTCAGCAACATGAGCCCCTTATATTGCTAGACATCCTCTAAAAGCTAAATGCTTTATACATGTGATCACATTAAACCTCATGAGAACACTTCAGGTTAAGTAGAAGTAGTGCTTTTGTTTTATTTTTTATTTTTATTTATTTATTCATTTATTTGTGTCAGAGTATCTCTCTGTCGCCCAGGCTAGAGTGCCATGCCATCAGCCTAGCTCACAGCAACCTCAAACTCCTGGGCTCAAGCGATCCTCCTGCCTCAGCCTCCCGAGTAGCTGGGATTACAGGCACACACACTACTATGCCTAGCTAATTTTTTTTATTTTTAGTAGAGATGATGTCTTCCTCTTGCTCAGCCTGGTCTCCAACTCCTGACCTCAGGTGATAATCCCACCTCAGCCTCCCAGAGTGCTAGGATTACAGGTGTGAGCCAATGCACCCAACTAGCACTTCCATTTTATAAATAAATTTAAAAAAAAACAACAACTGGATTAAGAAAGTATATGTCACTTTTCCTAGGTTTCAAAGTCTTCACTAGAACCAGGGCTACATGAGGGCAAAATCATGACTTGACTGAGTTATGACGTGAGAGTGACTCTCACTTCCTAACTTAGCATGTAGTGTATGCCCACTCCTCTTAATGACTTTGCTGTTTAAGTTGTGTCTCATTTGAATTGTGTAATTAAAAGTACAGGTATAGAGACCCCTTCACATTTCAACTATCCCATGGAACACTAAGCAGGGATTGAGCATAGTTCTTGTGCTTAGCAAGGGGAAGTATTAAAAATGAGATAATCCTTTAAAACACTGACTACCTGGTAAAGACATAAAAGAGTCTATCAATCTAAGTGTTGCCTATGCATTAGAAAAATAATTATTAGAGTTAATATGAACACCTTGTTAATGACAATATAGGCACCTTAAATTCAATAGAAAAGAAATATGTAACATTCAAGCACTTACGGGCCAGGGATAGGTTAAAGGGCTTTATATAAATTATTTCATTTAGTCATGGCAATAGCAGAACTACATTTTCCTCTGCTAAGATGGTATTTTCATAATGTACCAAGAATGTTCTCTCTTATTGCCTCTTGAAGTCAAAAGGAGATGATTTCAGTGTTCTTGGGAAAATGAAAGTGGAGTATCCCCTCTTTCTAAACAATGCTCACAAATTGTTTCATGCCACCGCTGTACTGTTAACAGATAAGTCCTCCTTACTGTGTAAGAGTTCAGACTGATGTGGATAGGGTGTAGAGTAATGAGACTAACGTTCCAAGGTCACTTGTCAGCTGACTAATTCTTTAAACTCCTCTACAAACCAGACACGACTTTGCGATATTGATAAAGAGATAAATCATGGTTAAAGATGATTTTCTTGTTTATCTGTTAAAAAGTGTAACAAAGAGGTATTTGCCATTGGTTTCCTAAGTAATATGCTTAAGAAGCCTTCATTTATCAAAAAATCTAACCATGACCTAGATATTCCATTTAAAATTTTGTCTTCCTTTTTTTTAAAAAAACATCATCTGCATAAAAATTAGCTGTAAGATTTCTTTTCCAGATGCTTACAGATCTTTTAGAGCCTCATCAGTGTGTGGTTTACAAAGAGCAGTCAGGATGTCTACTATATCCCCGTACTTAGCAGGATTTGTGGGCTTTGAATGGTCACAATAACCAAATGAAGTTCATGACTACCAGATAGAAAGCACGGGGGTCCAGCCAACTCTCTTGCAAAGATTACGCATGAAGACCATCTATTTCTCCAAAAATTGTACAGTACATAAGTGAATGCATATTGATTGATTTTTTTAAATTTCCTGCTGGCACCATAATTACATGGGCACATCTGCCATATTTCAGAAATAATGGCCAGGAACACCAATTAGATAAATAGACCAGTGAGATAAGATGTTTTATCCAATCCTATTATACTTTCTCTACAGAAAGTGGAGGCTAATTAAAAATCATTGAAATGACTGGACTAGCTAGCTAATGTTATCTAAATTTGCTTCTCACATGAATTTTGGGGGCAGGAAGCCAGACAATGGTCATCAGTCATTGCCAGTATTGAGTGAGGGAGCCAAGCAGTGATACATGTTGTCCTTAGTGAGCCCTACAATGCTGTAACTGGGCAGGTGTTGCTTGTAAAATGCAATCATGGAAGGACGAATAAATCAAGTTCCTCCAAAATCCCCAAATGCCAAAGCCATGGGTAAGGTTAGGTTTACTCATCCAAGTTGAAAAGCATGTAGAATTAGGACTGGGAAAACATGGTTAGCATAAAGGAAGAGTTCTTGGATGCTTACCATGACCACCCAGGGAAAATTGCAGTTCTCCTTTACATATCATTTGGGATAGGATTCCTAACAAGGCTAAGTTAGTACACAAAATCAGATGCAGAGCAAACATTCATGGGTTTAAATGGTGATTACTTATTTATTTCACAATAGTGTATAATAATTGAAGAGAAGATATTAATAGCTAGATCATTTATATGTTGGTGTTCATAATTTAATCCTTATAAAGTACTTCTTCTATGTTTACCCTTAGTACACTAGAACGTGCAAATCCTAGCTCTTGTAAAGAAAGTAATAGTCAATATATATTCTCTTAGATACATGAAAAAGAAAAAACCTCACGAATTCTTGCATGTATGTTGCTATAAAACATGAAAATACAGGGTCCATTTTATAAATATTTCTGTAAAATATATTCAAACTCTTCTTGGTAGCTGCTCTTTGAATATTTCAAGTCAGATGTATCATTGGGCTTTGAAAATAATGGATATTGGTTCACATTCTGATTCTTCTCTCACAAGTTGTGTAAATTTAAGCAGTTTAATTAAATTATTTTAATCTGGTTTTCCATTTAAAATGTAAGTGATAATGCTCATTTTAAAAGTCTGGTTTGAGAAAGAATGAGGAAATGTGCATGAAGGTTATAGCACAGTGCCTGGTGCTTCTTATGCTTTGACAATGTTATAATTTCTCTCTCCCTTCTTATTCCAGAGGTTGAACAGATGGGTGTTTACAGTATATGAATAAAATGTATGAATTATTCTTAAGATAAAAACTCATATATCATAAAGTAGCATGACATCACACAAAAAATTATACCTTTTAGTAATAATGGTGAAGACCAAATCTATAAACTGTAAGGGGAGGATTTTAAATGAAAACAATCATATGATATAACTATTAAAACAGTAAATACAGAGATACAGTTTGATTTCAGTTCTGGCTACTATTCTACAAGGAGAATGAATTAATGTAAGTGTATGAAAGATGGCAAAAGATCATGAACTCTGATCATGAGAAGAAAAGTAGAAGTAATTGGGACTGCCTTTAGCCTGTAGAGCACAGACAAGTCTGAGGTCTTCCCATGTTGAATGCCTAGTATGTAGAAGCAGAACAACAGGACTTCCGTGTTGTCTGAGAGCTGCATTAGTATGACTCAGAAAAACGTAAAATAAGACATTAACACTAAAATGAAAATAACAACAACAAAACAGCAACAGCGTCAAAACAGCTGCTCAGAGGTGGAAGGAATAACCCAAGGAAGGCCTGAAAACCATCCGCCACTGGTGGTATCAGAGCAGGGCAGAGCAAAGACCTTGGGTTAAAGAAGCTGAGAGGGAAATGATCAACGTTTAGACTGAATACTGGGGTTCAAGATCTCTCTAATCCTTCTCAACATTAAGATCTCCCAGTATTATTGAAAGCTGGACTCATCAAAAAATGAAATGGAACAATAAAAGTCTCACTTTAAAAGTGTTCTTTGATCCATATGACTCAGAAAAAAAAAGGAGATCCAATAATACTTGCTGATGAAGCAATGAGTTCATCGGTTATATTTACATCCTGAGAATGTATGTGAGGGAGCCAAAAAGATTACAGAAAACGAGCAACTCATATAAATACCAACCCATTGGACACTTTAACACTTCCATCTCAGCCTCTACCCAAACATGCACAGACACACACAGACACACACACACACACACACAAACAGAACCTGAAACGGAAATTTACGTGAGACTGGAGGTGAAGGTAAGAAAAAGGGTTGGTAGGGCAGGGGAATGACGATTCTTCATCTGGTCTATATTTAAGTCTGTTTCTTTTTTGTTTCAGTATTGTTTTATTTATTTATATTAAATGTGGGTTTATCTTATATACAATTAAATTAATTCTTTTTGTCATACAGAATTTTTTTTGAGAAATTCACATATTCATGTAACCACTAACATTACCAAGACATAAAACAATCTCATCACACCAAAAATTCTCCTTTTTGCCTATTTCCCAAGTCATTCTGATTTTGTTTCCTGTGGCTGTACTAAATTCACATAATAATTTTAATGTTATTTTATATAGTCTCTGGGATTTTCTTTGTGGATGATCATGCTATCTGCAAATGAAGACATTTTCTTTCCTATGTTATAATCTCTACAGGGCATTTATTTATTTAGCCTTGTTATGCTGTCCAGGTATCTAGCAAGAAGCTCCATAGAGGTAGTGAAAGTGAATTTTCTTTCTTGAGTTCCAATCTTAGATGGAATGCATTCTGTCTTTCAAATTAAATATCATGTTAGCTGTGGGTTTTGCATAGGTACCCTTTATCTAGTTGATAAAACTCTTCTATTGAGAGTTTTAATTTCATCTTTGTTTTTATTTTTAATCATAGATGGGCACTGGATTTTGTAAATTGTATCTATTAAGACGATTATATGGTTTACCTTTATATTTGATCTGTTGAAAGATTTAGTTACAATGTCTCAATTTTGAGTATCAAAACAATTTTATATTTTTAGGCAAAATCCTACTTAATGATGTTGTATTTTTAAATATATTATGTATAATTCTGGATTTTATTTTCTAATATTTTGTTAAGAATAATTTTTACCTATGTTCACGAGGTATATTAGTCTGTAGTTTTCTTTGCTTGTAGTGTCTAATTTAGGGATTAGAGTGATGACAGCCTAAAAAATGTTTACAAATTGTTTCCTCTTTTATTTTCTAGGTTGGACTAGTAGAATTGTTATCATTTCTCCCTTACGTTTTCAAAGTAATTTACCAATGAAGCTATACAGGCATGACCCTTTCCTTGGAGGAGGTAATTAACTGAAATTTTTACTTTTTAATAAGTATTGGTGTATTCAGATTATGTGCTTCATCTTGAGTGAGCTTTGGTAATTGTGTTAAAGAAATCAGTCCGTTTTTCCTAATATTATCAAATATATCGGCATACAATCTTAATAATAATAATATTATTATTATTATTTAGAAAGCCTCTTTAGGGACGTCGCTACTTTCATTGTTGATATTGGTGGTTTGGGTATACTCTCTTTTAATTTTTTTTTCCATCATTGGCCTGGCTAAAAGTTTGTCAGTTTTATTGATCTAGTCAATGAACTACTTTTTGTTTCTTAGTTTTTATTCTTTTTTATATTGATTTCTGCTCCTATCTTTGTTTTTCCTTTCAGCTGTTTCCTTTGGATTTAATTTGTTCTTCTTTTTCTCATTTTATTTGTGTTGGAAGCGTTAGTGACTTGAGACCTTTTTCGTTTCTTAATTTAGACTTCTGATCCTGTAAAAATCCCATTAATCACCGCTTTAGTTGCATATTGTGTTTTTTTCTTTTTTAATAAATTCAAAATATATATTCATTTCCCTAGAAATTTCTTTCTTGATCTAATTGTTATTTAGAAGTAGATTTTTTTTATTTCAGCATATTATGGGGGTACAGATGTTTAGGTTACATATGTTGCCCTTGCCCCACCCCCCGAGTCCGAGTTTCAAGCATGTCCACCTCTCAGATGGTGCGCATTGCACTCTTTGTGTATGCCTATACCCGTCCCCTCCTCCCCCTCCCCCCTGCCCAACATCCAATAGATGCTATTCTTATATGTACACTTATGTGTTGATCAGTTAATACCAATTTGATGGTGAGTACATGTGGTACTTGTTTTTCCATTCTTGGGATACTTCACTTAGTAGAATGAATTCCAGCTCTATCCAGGAGTATACAAGAGGTGCTATATCACCATTGTTTCTTAAAGCTGAATAGTAGTCCATGGTATACATATACCACATTTTATTAATCCACTCATGTATTGATGGACGTTTGGGTTGTTTCCACATCTTTGCAATTGTGAATTGTGCTGCTATAAATACTTGGGTGCAGGTGTCTTTCTTATACAGTATCATTTGTTCTTTTGGGTAGATGCCCAGTAATGGGATTGCTGGATCAAATGGTACTTCTACTTGCATCTCTTTAAGGTATCTCCATATTGCTTTCCACAGAAGGTTGCACTAGTTCGCAGTCCCACCAGCAGTATATGAGTGTTCCTATCTCTCTGCATCCACGCCAACATTTATTGTTTTGGGACTTTTTGATAAAGGCCAGTCTCATTGGAGATAGGTGATGTCTCATTGTGGTTTTGATTTGCATTTCCCTGATGATTAGAGATGTTGAGCATTTTTTCATATGTTTTTGGGCCATTATTCTGTCTTCTTTTGAAAAGTTTCTGTTCATGTCCTTTGCCCACTTTTTGATAGGGTTGTTTGATTTTTTTCTTGTTGATTTTCCTGAGTTCTAAATAGATTCCAGTTATCAGCCCTCTGTCAGATTTGCAGCACATGAAAATTTTCTACCATTGTGTGGGTTGCCTGTTTGCTCTTGTGACCGTTCCTTTGGCTGTGCAGAAGCTTTTTAATTTGATCAGGTCCCATTTATTTATTTGTTGTTGCTGTAATTGCCTTTGGGATCTTCTTCATAAATTCTTTGAATAGGCCAATGTCCAGAAGAGTATTTCCAACTTCTTCCTCTAGAATTCTAATAGTTTCACTCCTTAGGTTTAAATCTGTGACCCAGCATGAGCTGATTTTTGTGAGAGGTGTGGATCCAGATTCAGTCTTCTAAATGTGGCTATCCAGTTTTCCCAGCACAATTTATTGAATAAAGATTCTTTTCCCCAGTGTATGTTTTTGTCTGGTTTGTCAAAGATTAGTTGGATATATGAGGATGGTTTTATATCTGGGTTCTTAGTTCTGTTCCACTGGTCAATGGCTCTGTTGTTGTACCAGTACCAAGCTGATTTGATTATTACAGCTTTGTAATAGAGTTTGAAGTCTGGTAAATTGATGCCTCCCATTTTGTTTTTATTGCCTAGAATTGTTTTTGCTATGCAGGGTCTTCTCGGGTTCCATACGAAGCGTAAAATTAATTTTTCCACATCTGTGAAGAATGATGTTGGCATTTTAATAGGGATTGCATTGAATCTGTAGATCACTTTGGGTAGTATAGACATCTTAACAATGTTGATTCTGCCGACCCAAGAGCATGGTATGGTTTTCCACCTGTTTACGTCCTCTGCTATTTCCTTCCTCAATGTTTCATAGTCCTCCCTGTAGAGGTCTTTTACCCCCTTAGTTAAATATATTCCTAGGTACTTTATTTTCCTTGTTGCTATTGTGAAGGGAATTGAGCCTTTGATTTGGTTCTTGGTATGACTGCTATTGGCGTTTATGAAAGTCTCTGATTTGTGTGAATTGATTTTATATCCTGAGACTTTACTGAATTCATTTATCAATTCTAGGAGCCTCTTGGTTGAATCCATGGGGTTTTCTAGATATAATACCATGTCATCAGCAAATAGTGAGAGTTTGATCTCTTCTGTTCCCATTCATATGCCTTTAATTCCACTCTCTTGCCTGATTGCTGTGGCCAGGACTTCCAGCACTATGTTGAATAGAAGTGGAGATAGTGGGCAACCTTGTCTGTTTCCAGCTCTAAGTGGGATTGCTTTCAATTTTTCCCCATTCAGTATGATGTTGGCTGTGGGTTTGTCATAAATGGCTTGTATCATTTTTAGGTAAGCCGCTCATCTATGCCTATTTTGTTAAGCATTCTTATCATAAAAGGGTGTTGAATTTTGTCAAATGCCTTTTCTGCATCTGTTGAGAGAATCATATGGTTTTTGTTTTTTCCTTCTGTTTAGGCTGTGAATTACATTTATAGATTTGCGTATGTTGAACCATCTCTGCATCTCTGGGATGAAGCCCACTTGGTCGTGGTGGATTATTTTCTTAATAAGCACCTGGATTCGGTTAGCTAGAATTTTGTTGAGAATTTTTGCATCTATATTCATAAGGGATATTGGTCTGTAAGTTTCTTTTTTTGATGCATCCTTTCCTTGTTTTGGTATCACAGTTATGTTGACTTCATAAAATGTGCTGGGGAGGAGTCCATCCTTCTCAATGCTGTGGAATAATTTCTGCAGGATAGGCACCAGTTCTTCTTTTTAGGTGTGGTAAAATTCAGGTGTGAAACCATCTGGATCGGGACTTTTCTGTTTTGGAATGTTTTTTATTGCTGTTTCAATTTTAGTCCTTGATATTGGTCTGTTCAGGAATTCTATTTCTTCCTGGTTGAGCCTAGGGAGGCTGTGTGTTTCTAAAAATTTGCCCATTTCCTCCACATTTTCCAGTTTGTGTGCATAAAGGTTTTTGTAATATTCATAAATTATTTCTTGAATCTCCACGGCATTGGTTGTAACTTCTCCTTTTTTTTTTTTTTTCCTGATGGAGCTTATTAGAGATTTTTCTTGTCTGTTTTTCATGAGTTTAGCCAAGGGCATGCCAATTTTGTTTATTTTTTCAAAGAACCAACTTTTTGTTTTATTAATCTTCCATATAGTTTCCCTGTTGCCAACTTCATTGTGTTCTGATTTGATCTTAATAATTTCCCTTCTTCTGCTGGGTTTTGGGTTGGTCTGTTTTTCTTTTTCCAGTTCTTTGAGTCAATTCATTAGGTTGTCTGTTTGTAATCTTTTTGACTTTTGGATATAAGCATTTATGAAGATAAACTTTCCTCTCAGGACTGCTTTGGCTGTGTCCCACAGATTTCGATACCTTATGTCACCTTTGTCATTTAGTTCAAAGAATCTTTCGATTTCCATCTTTACTTCCTCATTTATGAAGGAATCATTCAGCAGAAAGTTGTTTAATTTCCATGACTTTGTGTAGAGATGAGAGTTTCTGTTGGGGTTGGTTTCTATTTTTATTCCACTGTGATCTGAGAGGATGCATGGTATAATTTCTATTTTTTAAAATTGTTTGAGACATGCTTTGTGTCCTAGAATGTGGTCAATCTTAGAGAATGTCCCATGAGCTGCTGAGAAGAACGTATATTTAGTGGTTTCGGTAGAATGTCCTGTAAATGTCAGTCAGGGCCATTTGTCCTAGAGTTCTGTTTAAGTCCATTATTTCTTTGCTAATGTTCTGTTTGGAGGATCTGTCCTGTGCTGTCAGTGGGGTGTTGAAGTCTCCGACTACAGTGGTGTTGCTGTTCATCAAATTATTTAAATTAAATAAAGTTTGCTTTATGAATCTGGGTGCATCCAGGCTAGTCGCATACATATTTAGAATTGTTATGTCTTCTTATTGAACTGTACCCTTCACCATTATATGGTGGCCCTCTTTGTCTTTCATTACTTTTGTTGATTTAAAAACTAAGCTATCTGAGATCAAAACTGCCACACCAGCCTTCTTTTGGCTTCCATTTGCTTGAAATATTGATTTCCACCCCTTTACCTTGAGTCTAAATACATCCTTGCAGGTAAGATATGTTTCCTGAAGACAGCAGATACTTGGCTTGTATTTTTTTTATCCATTTGGCCAGCCTATGTCTCCTGAGAGGTGAGTTCAAGCTGTTAATATTTATTGAAAGAACTGATAAGTGGGGTGAATTGCTGTTCATACTGTTGAGTTGCTTTTTGTTGCTTTGTTTTCTCTCTTGAGCCATTGTGGAATCTAGCCTTTGATCTGTAGCTTTTGAGTGGTTTTTTTATTCGTGAGTGTTTATTGTGCTGGCTCATGTGTAATTCAGCTTTGAGTACTTCTTGGTGAGCTGTTCTTGTCTTGGTGAATTCCCACAGACTTTGTTTGCCTGAGAATGTCTTTATTTCTCCTTCATACATAAAACTTAGTTTTGCAGGGTTCAAGATTCTAGGCTGGGCATTATTCTGTTTCAGAAGAGTGAGAATGGGTCCCCAGGCTCTTCTTGCGTGTAGGGTTCCAGTTGAGAAGTCTGAAGTTATTCTCATGGGCTTTCCTTTGTATGTTACTTGTTTCTTTCGCCTGACAGCTTGTAGAAGGGCCTCTTTAGTGCATATTTTGGTCAATCTGATGACTGCATGATGTGGTGTCTTTCTATTTGCATTGAATCTCCCTGGGGTCCACTGAGCTTCTTGTATCTGTATATCTAGATTTTTATCAAGGCCTGGGAAATTCTCCTCTATTAAATCTTCAAATAGGTTATTCAGCCCTTGCGTGTTTTCTTCTTCACCTTCTGGAACCCCAGTCACCTGCAGCTTTGGTTTTTTCACATAATCCCATATTTCATGTAAGCTTGTTTCTTTTTTCTTTATTTTCTGCTCAATCTCTGTGACTGACTTATTCAATTGGAAGGAGCTGTCTTCAATTTCTGAGATTCTTTCTTCTGCTTGATCTACCTTGTTCTTGAGGCTTTCCACTGTGTTTTGTAGTTCCCTGAATAAATCCTTTATTTCCAGGAGATCGGTTTGATTTTTCTTTAATATTTCAATTTCTTTAGTGAATTTTTCTTCCAATTCCTGAATTTTTTTTTGTGGTTTCCTTGTGGTGGTTATCCATTTTTCCTTGCATATCATTGAGCTTACTTACAATCCATGTTTGGAATTCTTCTTCTGTCATTTTAGTATTCTGGACTTAGTTAGTGTTCATTGCTAGAGAGCTGGTGTTCCTCTTTGGGGATGTGCTTTCCATTTGATTTTTCATACTTCCAGAAATCTTTTGCTGGGTCCTTCCCATCTGGATCAGCTGTTACTTTTCTTCTTTCAGTTTTTGAGTGGAAAGTAACAAGTCCTGTGTATTTTTTCTTGATCTGCCGCTAGAGGGAGCTGCTAGTATGTTGTTCAGGGTTCTACCACAGCTTGGGGGCTGTTCCTGATGGGAGGGATTACTTGGGGAACTTGTTTTGGTCTCTTGCCAGAATTATTGTTCCTTAACTTTGGGTCTCACTGTTGGTGGTTGATCGGAGGCGGAAATGCAATCGTACTGAATGACCTAAACCGGTCTGGTAAGGAAAGTCATTAGGCTGTCAGCTACTGGTAAGTGCCAAAGCCCCAGGGACTGGTGCCTGTCACAGAGGGGGAGTGGCTCTTTATGTCTCACTGCTGCAAGCCCAGAGGTGGAGCCCACCTCTGTGCAAAAGACGCTGACCAGGGGGAGGGGGCGCCACCCCAGATTGCCCAGTGTCCCAGTGCCTGGTGGTCCTGCAGGTGTCTGCCTCTCACAACTGAGGAAGCCCTCAGAATCCATGCCTCAAAGAAACAGGTCTGGCCAATTGACTTTAGGTCCTGCAAGGGCAGAGCTCATTGCAAGAGTTCCCAGGCTGGGGGAAGGGAGCCTCTCCACACCGCGCCTGCAGTGTTGTGGGCCCCAAGATGGCATTCGCCAGCCCACTGGGCACCAGCACTGGTGGCAACCGCTCAGGGGCTGGCAGGCACCAGATCAGGGAGCTGAGTCATCAGGGCACCCTGCCGTCTCCTTTATGTCTCCCTGCCCCAATCTCACCCCTGTCCAACAATAGCTCTCGCTCTTATTGGCCCACCCTGCACAGTCCTAATCGCTGGCGGCAGTTTCCAGGTTAGAGTCCTCTACTCAGTACTCACCTCCTTGTTCAGGACACACTGTGTGCCAGAAAGCAGCTTCCTGGCTCCTAACTGCCTCCGGAGGTAGCCCAGACCAGCTCCTCCCCTGTCCGGTGCAGTCCTGACATGGAGCTCCAGGGAGTTCAAGATGCTCTCCGCTCATGTCTGCTCTCCGCCATGTCCCATGTTTCCTGCCACAATTCTACACCCACTTCACACAGGTCTCTGACTCTTGGTGGGCTTGTAAGCCAGTGGGGAAGCTAGACTGTCTCTTGAGGGTCTTATTCTGGTGTACTTACTGGTCAGGCAGGCGCAGCCGTACCACACTCCACTCTCTATTGTCTGTCCTACACTCTCTAGGTTTTGTGTTACTATCTCCTGTTCACCTTATTCTTTTTCCTGATTTGTATGTCCCACGCTGAATATCCACCGATTCACCTCACTGTTTTTGCGGGAGAGTGATCCTATCATGTGTAGCAGACTCAGATCTACGCCTCTTTCTCTGGAAGCAGGAATCTGGGAGGTTACCTTAACTCCACCATTTTTTTCTCCCTAGAAGTGGATTGTTTAATTTGCAAATACTCAGGGAATTTCTAGATATCTCTTCTTTACTGGTTTCTAATTTAATTCTGTGTGATCAGAGAACATACTGAATTTTCCTGTTAATATTTTCATTTTTATCATTTTTTGATTCATGAATTTTAAAGTTCCATTTTTAATACATACAAAGTTTACATTGTATGTTTCCTCAACTATTGATATTCCTTTTAATCAATATTAATATGATTGGATTTTAATCTACCATTACTAGTTGATTTCTATTTGTTGTATCTCTTTTTTATTGTTAATATTCACTTTCTGCCTTTTTTGGACTGTGACTTTTTATAAATTCATTCTATCTCCACAATTAACTTATTAGTTACATGTTTTTAAAAATATTTCATATGCTTATGTATTTTAAAATATATGACTTTAACTTACTAGAGTAAACTATCACATGATAATATACCATCATTTCATGTAGAAAGTATGGATCTTATTAACACAACATATTCATTTCTTCCTACCCTTTATACTATTTTTTTGTATAATTTAATACTACTATATCTTTATGTTGTAAAACACACAATACATCGTCACTCTCTTTGCTTTACATAGTCCATTATTCTTTACTGGTATTAAAAGTAAGAGAATATGTTTTAATATTTGCCTGCATTTATACCACATGCTACACTTCTTTATTTTGTGGATCAAAATTTATATCTGATACCATATTCTTTCTGCATAAAAAATTTATTTTAAGCTTTTTTTGTGATTAGGGCTATTAGCAATGAGTTATCTCAGCTTCTGTTTGTCTGAGAAAAATCTGTATTTCATTTTCATTTTTGAAAGATATTTTCACCAGGTACAGGTTCTACCTGTAGAACAGGTTCTATATTGGCTGATTTGTTTTTCTTTTGATGGTTTAAAGACATCCCACTATATGCCTTGCCTTTACTCCTCTGTGTGTAATGTTTTCATCTTTCCTTCAAGTTGCCTTCAACATGTTCTCAATATTTGCTTTTGTGCAATTGGATTATGCCTATTTTTTCTTGTTTCATTTTTAAATAATGTTTTATTTTGAGTGTCTTGAATCTGTGTTTATCTGTCTTTCTGTATGTTTCTTTCTTTCTTGCTTCTTAAATATTCTCAACTATTAAATTTTGAAATTTTTTTTTTCTAACCAGTCTCTTTTCCCTTTCTGGGATTTCGATTACATATATATTAAGATGTTTTGTTATTGGCCCATAGCTCTTGGATTCTTTGTTCTAGATTTTTGTATTTCTTTGTGCTTCATTTCAGACAATTTCTAAGACCTCTTCAAGTTGATTGATTCTTCCCTTAGTCTCGTCTATTTTGCTGATAAACCCATTGAAGCAATGTTTGATGTATGGTATTATTTTTTTCTAGCAGTCCCAAATGACTTCTCAAAATAATTTTTCATGGCCTGCTTCCCACCACTTACAGTACATATGAGTTTCCTAGGGCTGCTGTAACAAATCACCACAAACTGGGTAGCTTGAAACTGGTATTCTCCCACAGTTCTGGAGACTAGATGTCTGAGATCAAGGTCTCAGCAAGCCCACGTTTCCTCCAAAGGCTCTAGAGAAAATCCTTTCTTGCCTTTTTTAGCTGCTGGTAGTTGCTATCAATTCTTGATATTCCTTGGCTTATCGATAGATGCATTGCTCCAATCTCTGCCTCCATTTTCACATGGACTTCTCCATTGTGTGTCTGTGTCTCTGTGTGTCTGTGTCTTCTCTTCTTCTTTTAAGGACACCAGCCATATTGGATTTAGGGTCAACACTAATCCAGTGTGATCTCATTTTACCTTTACTAATTATACCTGCAAAGCCCTATTTCTCAATAAAGACACATTCACAGGTACCTAGGGGAAGAACTTCAACATATAATTTTAGGGAACAGAATGCAACTCACAACACACTAGAAACTTTAACCTAGTGATCATAGTTATTTTAATGTCTCCATAGGATAATTCCATCACCTAGACCATCTCTGAGTTCTTTATTTCTTCAAAACATAACATTTTGTTGCTTCTTCACATATCTTGTTATTTTTGATTGAGTAAAGGATTTTGTGTAAAATAGAATAGTAGACACTGGGAAATTTACAACTGGAAATTGGCACCTTTTTTCCCTAGTGAAGTCATTAGTTTATGGAGTTGGGTCAGTCTAGTCACTAGTTGAGCTGGGTTTGGGTTTTGTTTTTGCTGTTATTACACTTATTTTCCCACATACTTCACATTCTCCAGCAGCAGATTTTTGTTGCTTGTTATTCAGTGCTAGGCTTGTGGTGCAGGAAGGAAAGGTTTCTCAATCTTCTTGGTCCACCCTCCGTTTTAGGTAAGACCTGTGCTTTTGGGTTCAAAATCGGAGCCTTTCAGCTTGCTTTTGTCCCCTTGCTCATCGTAGCCAATACTACCTTTTTTCTGCGGTGGATCCTGGGGGTGAGAAAATTTCTTGCTCTTCTCCCAATGACTTTTACCCTTCTTCCAAAAAACATGATCATCATCCTCAATAACAACAATAACTTTGGATCTTCAGTTGGTTTCCAGGGTAGGGAGAGGGTTTTCCAACTGTGGGAAGGCAAAAGGTTCTGCTTTTACTTCTCCAGCAGTGGCTTTTTGTATCAAAAGTTTTGATGCTCTTCCTCTAGTGGTTTAAAGCCTTATTTTTAATGTTTGAGAGAAGAGTTTTAGAAAGTGGGGATATGGAGCAGGAAATATGGTAGGGTTTGCAGGGCCAGAGTCTGCAAAGATTCTATAAAGTATTTAGAGAACTAGCTTTTAAATCTGACACATAGACAGGGTTAACTCTTCCTTATGCTAAATGTCCATCATCAGTTTCATGGATAATCACTTCCAAAATGTATAAGCATTGATGCTACCTTCTTAGCATTTTTTTGAATCGGAATATTTTTATTTAAAATTTTGATTGTAATATGTGCATTATTTTTCAAAAGATAACTGGTTGAAACTTGAAATATGAAATCTGAGTAACTTGTGCAAAATGAAATAAACAATTATGGAGGATTTTTCAATTGCACACTTAGCAACTAATTTTGACCAAAAAAAACATTTTTTCTAAAAAGATGTTTTTTAAAAGTGGTTGATAAAACATAAATAGCATTGAGAAGAGTACCGGGGATGATACTGAGGAGTAAACAAATGTGATATCAGGATGGACCTTCTAGGCTATAGTGCTTTGGACTGTATGGTCAAGGCTATGAGAGTATGGAAATGATTAAAACAGAATAACAGATTTACATACTTTTAATTTATCTCTCTCGGCAGAATGGCATGCTGTAAGAGTAGAGTCATAAAGACTTTATTCAAATTCAAATGTTCTATTGTTTTATGTTGTTTGAGACATGGAGCTTGTGTATGTCTAGGGAGTGGCATGACAGCCAAGGAGGTTTGTGGGAACAAAAGAGCCATCATGAAATTTATAATGGAAACTGAGCTACTAAGGCAATGATGATCACACTGAATCAAACAGGAAATAAACTTTCTATATACCTGGTATAAGTTTTCTGGGTTGCTTAGAACTCCATAGACAATATGTTGAATGAAACAACACAAACACAAAAGAGAACATTTATGTAATTCACTGTGTATCTCAATGACAGGCAATACTAATCTCTGATAACGGAAATGAGAACGGGAATTACCTCTGTGATGTACTGAGTGGGGTGGAGCAGGAGGATTCATTTGGGATTGATGGAAACTTTCTATATCTCAATCTGAATAGTGATTAAATGGTTAATATAAATATAAATTTTATCGAGTTGCATGTTTAAGATTTGTGTACTTCACTGTGTATTTGTTATACTTCAATTTTAAAAGAATGTTTTTTTAAAAGGAGAAAAGAATTTTTCTTTAAAAAAAGGAAAGGAAAAGAAGACTAAAGGGGAAAAAAAGAAAAACCTTTTAGGTATTCCTTTCTATAGAATTCTTATTAGGTCACTTATAATTTAAATGTTGATGCTAAAGTAGATAAAATTCTTTCTTCTTCTTTGAAAATACTCTTGTTATGCCTTATATAGATATGCTATTTATCCCACACAAATGTTTAATTATCCTACAACCTTAGTTATTAGTCATTGGTTGATAGATTCACATTAATATATAAATAAGTATACAAATTAGATGATTAATTACAGAGCACGTCCTTTCTGAGCAGCTAGAGTCCTGAATACAGTTCACACCATCCCCTCCTTAATAGCTAGCAATTTGAAGAGTAATGAGAGAGTTGATTGCATAGCTCATGCACGTACAACTCAAGGGAGCACGTTATCATTGTAGTCTAGGTAGTTTCAGCCTCTTGATTTATACAACACAGCAGTACTGGTAGTCACGGTTCCCAAAAAAGGAAAATAGAATGATTTAAGGAATGTTTTATTCACGTTCTGGGAAAGCCTGTGATTGTTAACTCACTATCACCACTAGCTCCTTCTAAGATCTCCATTGTACTATAGGGGACAAGCCAGGAACAATAAAAGCTTTTCTTTTGGGTGCCTGTTATAAGAGGTGCTAAGGTGAGATTTGAAATGTGGGGAGAAGCAGAGACCACAACTCCTTGAGCAATTTGTGGGCATATCCATGATCAGGGAGCTCATGCAGGGAGCTAAGAAGCATAGGGAACAATGCCAGAGAACCCCCAATCCTGGTGCTGAAAAGAACTTAGTCACTGATTTCTAGGTCTTTGCTCTCCTAGTCTTTTAAATAGTTGTATAAATCTTGAATTATTTCTATTACAACTATTCATTTCTTGAAAAATAGAATAACTTTTTTTCTGACAAATATCTGATTGAAACATTTCCTAATAGACACTGATATTCCAATACTTTGGTGGATTGCTTCTGCACAAACAGATTTAGTATCTCTCTCCAATAGAGTCATTATGAAGAAATTCTTTCTGGGAAATCAAATATTTTGACATGTTTTTAACATGGTACCCCCTTGGTAATGAATATACCACATATTAAATTAGAATATATCACAATGTAATTTATAAATTCTGAAAATATTTATCAGTTTCAAACTTTTTGTCAGGAACCATGCTAGTTAAAATTAAACAGTTAAATTAAAATAAATTTTAATATAATACAATGCAATTATAGGGATCCAAAGTCAAAACAACTTAGGTAAGGGAAGTTTGCCTAAAGGACAGGACATTAAAGTTGACTAATGGAACTGGTGTTTGTCTAGTGAAGTTGGAAACTGGAATATTAGAGGGGTCATCTGCAAGACAAATATTAAATATATGTCATCTCTTTCCAAACAATATCTATAGTTTAATTTAGAAAAACCCTTGGAAATATGGGAAACGTTCTGTTGTAATATATCAACCTACATGTTTTTAAAACAAAGCTTTCACAAGGAAGAAATGTATTTAAGACTGAAGTCGATCCTGGATACATTTGCAAAATGCCCATATTTCACTAACAGATGTGCTATCTGACATGTGATCTACATCTTGGCCTTTAAATAAGATGTATTTCAGAATGTATCCATCTTGAAAGGTGGATAACAACTTATTTAGGTATTATTAACTACTGTTGGTTGACCACCAATTCCCTGCTTATTGCAGTGTTTGCCATTTTGTGTTTGTTATTGGATCTAATTTTCCCTTCAAAGCAATCATATAAGTAAGGCAACTATTCACCAAGAAACATAAAGTAAAGGAACTATACAACTTGTCAGTGATCATGCATCTAGGAGGCAGCTGACAAGGGAATGATCCTAACTCTGAATCCAAGGTTTGGACATATTCCCTGCTTTATAATGGCTCCTAAGACTGTACTGCACATTCCTGGATCTCCTGCAACTGGTGTGAAACAATTGCATTTATCCTTTGAATTCCTGTGAATTACACTACATTTATCACTTTTGTAGGAAGTGGTATTTGTTGATAACATGTCATGCACTAGGCCTTGTGTTAGTTGTTATATAAACACTATATTTTATTTTCAAGCCTTCTGAGTGAATGTTTTACCTTTATTGTAAGGAATAATAGGAAACTCAGAGAGAAAAAAGTCCATAGAGTTAATAAGAGCATTTAGATTTGAACTCAATATGGTTTCATGCTAAACCCCTAAGGTTTTTTCAACTGTCCAAAAAACATGACCTTTAACAGAAAATCCTAAGAAAATTTTCAATAGTTATTATGTTTTTAAGTAAAAGTAAATTTCTCAGTGACAGAAGATCTAATTCAATGTGTTAAAGAAACTGATAATTCATTTTTGCAAGCTGCTGAAATGATACATCACATTGGGCTGTGAGATATAAATTAACATACACTAGAAATTAAGCACAGGTGAGTGTTATAGCTGAGATAAGAAACTACATAAACAAACCTGAATTTGAGGCATAAATATCAGGTGACAAATGTGATGCTTATCTAGCTGAAAACTTTACAATCAAGCTGCCTTCGGGTATAAGGGCACAACACTACGTGGCTTTATGAGACAACAGAACTTTGAAATAGCTTGAAAAATCTTATCCTGGTGTCTGGCCTTGAAGAGAAGGAGATTTCATTTTTGGAAAACAAAAACCTCTTCATATTCTAAATAATAGAGAAAAGATAATAATAGGAAAGAAAAAGGCATCTGGTGTACATCGATATTTTTCTAGCGGGAAGGCAACTATAAAATTTAGTTTACAGATGTAAAAAATAGAGATCGAGAAAAGATTAACATATTCAAGCCCACAGAGCTTATTATTGTAATAACTTAGGCTTCCTTTTCCTAGCTCAGTGATTTCCTGCAGACTGCATGTTAGTGTGATTTAGGGGTGAACATAGGTGATATCACCTCTAATAAATACGCACTGGTTTTGTACACACGAAGGCATGGTGTTCTACAACGAGAGTACGTTTTCAGCTCAGGACACAGTAGTGAGTCTTCTCACTGGATGATATTTACAATTCTCTTCCTATTTCCACAGCTCGAGCAATACGCTGATCATGGCAGTGGCAAATGCAGCTTGCAAAGAGAAAACATAGGTACACTGAAAGGCCTAGTAGTTTAGAGAAGAAGAGACTAACGACCGCAGAGGATATTCTAGAAAATTAAAACATATTGTGGAATTCAATTAAGAGTTTTTGGCACTTAAAGATTGTAATTGAAGCAAGTGAATAAACAAGTACCAAAATATACTAAATAAGAGCACCAAAAAAAAAAGCCACATTCTTATCACCAACATGCTGGGGACTAAAATTAGGCCAGGATAAAATTTTTGGAATTTGGAAGAGTAATAAACAGAGTTGACTTAGAAGAGAATGTTTCTTGCAGAAATGGTAAGTATTAACGCACACTTACTGAGTTAGAATTGTTACTGAGTTAGAAAAAACGGTATCAAAATTGCCTTGTCTTAATTTAAGGTCACCAAAAGCAGACCAAAAAAAAAAAAAAAAGAAGAAGTAGGATGCAGGTAGTTTTGGGGGAGATGATCCCAGGAACAGTGGAATGGAGAACGTGACACAGGAAAGGAAGAAAAGCCAATCTGAGATGTGTAACTATTAGTTCATCTGCAGGCAACAAGGGGCTTCTGACAATCAAAAGGGATGCTTTCCAGAATCGTTCACCTAAAAAGCTATCGCTTTGTTCACAGTCTGCACCAACTGTTAGTTTAAGGTTACCTTGAGTATGTTAACTTCCTGCCTTCCCGGATGGAATTGCCACTGAAGACAACCTGGGAACAGAAAGCAGAAAGTTGAGGCAAGTAAATTTGAGGAGAGTCACTAGCAATAGGAGTGAGTCTGAGCTCTTCAGGACGGTTCACTACAGCTGCGGCTGCATCTGAGGTGGGCTGAGAGGACATGTCACAGCCACCACAGTTATCCACCAGAGCACTGTATTTCCTATGTATTTGTTATAAGTGATTTTTATTGCAGACATTGGTCTCTTTTATGCCCATAATTAATTAAGGGAAGGTATCCATCCAGGTGGTAGATTCACTCTTGGACTAGGTGGGTCCCATTTGCCTTTTATAGTAGGTATCTAATGGCCAGAGATTTCAAAGCCAGCAAAGCAGCTACCCCTTGTCCTTTTCTCCCGTATTTTCTTGTTTATTCAATGCTATCTGATTGTGTGTCGTGTTTCACGTCACACTTCTCCCCGCTCCTCAACTGTCTATTCCATGTGCTGATGGAAAAGATGACTTATTCATGAGTCACACAATACTCATCTGATTATTAATTTAAATTATAATAATGTGCAAAACAATTTCAGTGATTGCTTTTAAAATAAAAATTATTCTAGCATATTATTAATGGAATTTTAAGTAATGACATTAAATGGAAACAATGAACTTTTTGATGAAGAGATAATGAGTTAGTTTTTGCATACACCATTGTTTAGTAGATCACAGAAACTTCCATAGGCAAGAACATAAGTATCTCTAAAGCTTCAGATCTAGATTTGGGAATCATTGGTATTAGATGAAGAGAAGATGAATTCTCTTAAGGAAATGTGAAAAATAAAACAGAAGCAGTGTATGGATAGAGAGGGGGAACTCTTGCATGTGGCACAGAAGGCAGAAGAAGAGTTAGGGAATGAGACAGGGAGTAGGGTCAAGAAATTTTTAAAAATCTGCATTTATGTTTTAGGATGCAGAGAAAAGAAAGCTTTGATTAAAGTATTGAGTTTTATTGTAAATTTGATGTCAAGAAGTCATGAAGGACTCTACATTTAGTGATATCCAATTTTTTTTTTTCCCTTTATGAGCACTTCCCGTGAACTGACAGCAAGGGTTTATTGACTACAGAAGGGCTAGGAGAGCGGTGCAGTCTGAGGACATTTTGAGAAGTCTAACATTGAAATCCGTTCTTTGGAGAGTATCTTCTATTATCACGGGTAGACTTTTAATTTAGTGTAGTATTCATTTTTGTAGAATTTTAAAGACATCAGCATTTTTCTAGGGAGACATAAATAATGGAGACAGAGAAGTCGAATCTGTTGGAAGAAGGCAATTATTGATACATAAACTGTTGGAGTAGGAATGTTCCCTTTTTCAAAAGGGTAGGGAGTAGGTATAGTGAAAATACAAAGTAATCTGGAAATCAAGAGGGAAAAAAGTATTGCTTGCATATCTGATAATCTAATGTTTGCAGGTAAAAAATTAAAAGCATATGATCAACTTATTAGGGGAAGTGGTGTCTTGGTACTTGAGAAGAATGAAATTAGTGAACAACAGTAAAAGATAGTGTATATTTAAGAGATAATGGTGAGGTTCTGTTTACTTGCATAGGACTAGGCAAAAGGGTTAAGGTTTCTGTGGATTATGAGTGCCTCAGAAAGTCAGGATTGAGTGCAAACCATTGCTTTGCCACTAACTGGCCGACAGTCACTTAATGTTCCTTGGTCTTAGTTTATCTTTTTCTAAATGTAGATGCTGGAAAAAAATATCTTTTTGGAATCAAAAAATGATAATGATATGCTGAAAATGAAGGATGGCAAAATCTAATAAGATTCACAGAGGAATTAATCTTTCACTTTTTAAACCATGTAGGGTAACTTACAGGAGTTGCCATGGCATTCATACACTGTCATGGTGGGGGTTTCTTTTAGTATGCTACTGCATTATAAGCAGGGCATAATGAGCAGTGAGGGTAACCTGAGGTCGTTTTCCATTGCCATCCTGGTTCTAGCTGGGTTTGCCTGGTTTCTCCACTGCAGGCTGTTTTATCAGAGACACGGGTTCGGGTCTTTCAATTCCTTATCAAGTGGGCTTGCTAGATCCCTATCTCGCCATGAGCCAAGAAGGTATTATTTCAAAAAAGATTATCCAAAGAAACTAAATAAAAGCAAAAATACCAATGGCTTCGCTGTCTAAAGTGAAAACTCTATCCTTAGCACAGTAGCCATATAGTGTACATGAATCTTCCCCCTCTGTGCGTTCCATATCAGAGGCACTGAAGTATTTAGACAGATAGAAGAAAGAGCCATGAGCTGTTAAAAAATTATTTTAATGCACACAGCCTTTGGAATTAAAAATATTGATTGGTTTTCTCCATTCTTGAAACTCAAACAAGGGAATACAATTTTTATCTCACAGAATTGCTGTTAAAATTGGAAGACGTAAATGCAAATAGAATAGTATATAGTATGTGCTCAATCACTGAAAGCTACTCTTATTATTATTGTTTTTTTTTAATAAAAATTCTCTATCTCCCTTTGCTCTGATTCTATCTTCATAAATTCACATTTAGGATGATTCATTTGCTTTCTAGATATGTTGTTTCTGAAAAACAATAGCCGTATATGTAAATCTACTGGCACAGAGATTATTCTTTTGATTTCTTCTGATTTACTTCACCACCAAGCTATAACCAACACTACACATTTCTAAGTGAACTGAGAAACACCATTCTTAGTTGGCCCTGCTGGAGGACCAAACCCAGGGCATGATGAATGCACCTAATTAACTCACCCTGTAGACTAATGCGGAGGAATCTGCCTGCTTCTCTTCCTCTGCAGGCATCATCGCCCTTTCACTCCCAAGCTGCCAGATTGCTGCCTTTTTTTACATTCAAATTTCAGCAATATTCGAAATTTCTTTACCATGATTATGGTCCTCTTTGCCCTAAGAGCATGCCCATATGGTGGTTAACATTGGCTTAGATTAGAAGAAGTAGAACCATATATTTCTTAAAGAGTATGTAGATTTTTAACAGTATAACAAAATGTATTTTCACAAAATATTAATTATGTACCAATAGTTAAAAGTAAACACAGTATGTCAAAAATCCTGAACAAAAAAAAATATACAGATCACATTTACTTAATAACAAAATTTCTAGATGTAAAAAAATGCTCTTAATTTAAGACCGACTATGCTAAAATTTTCAAAACCAAAGAACAAAAACATTGAGTAAATCACTTAATGGCATATGACACCAAAATTTCATTTCTACAACACTACAAGCAGATGTTTGTACCAGAAACAAAATAAAGAAAAATGTAGATTAAACCACAAATTTAAGGAATGGGTGTTAATAAATTTCTGGTTAACTAAAACTTAACTTCTTAAGGACCAGAAGGCTTCGAGTATTAATTTTTGTTGATAAAAATAGAAATCTCACCAAATAGCATTAGTACACCTTTTTACTTATCAAAACTAACTTTCTTTGGCTCACACCTGTAATCCTAGCACTCTGGGAGACTGAGGCAGGAGGATCACTTGAGGTCAGGAGTTTAAGACCAGCCTGAGCAAGAGTGAGACCCCGTCTCTACTAAAAATAGAAAAAATTAGCCAGGTGTGGTGGAGTGTGCCCATAGTCCCAGCTACTCGGGAGGCTGAGGCAGGAGGATCCTTTGAGCCCAGGAGTTTGAGGTTGCTGTGAGCTAGGCTGACAATACGGCACTCTAGCCCAGGCAACAGAGTGAAATTCTGTCTCAAAAAAAAAAAAAAAAAGATCTTTCTTTGATAATTCAGAAAACTGTTGTACATTTTTCAAATTTATAAAGAACTAATTAACTAATTTAGCTACCAATGTCACCTTTCCAATGTTATTTCCAATACAGTTCCTTATAACATTTCCCCCCCGCCCCCTGTTGTGAAGCAAGGGCCTAGGATAGGAACACACAGAAACACATTTAGATAATAATTGGTCTTACAGATATTTTATTCATGAATTAATTCAGCAAGTAATTATTGAATGCCTACTATAACCCCAACTCTGTCTACGTAGAGCAGGACAGATACAACCCTTATCTTTGGAGAGAACATACTCTAGAAAACAAGTTGACTACAGTTTCTGAATCACTATGAGCCTTCATTTCATTTTTTAAGATTTATATAGATATCTATTTCATGTATAAGTACATGTGCTTTCTTTTGCACATCATTCTTTGGATTCTCATAAGAAAAATTTTAAAATGCATAAGTTGACAAGGTCTAGATTCTGATTTATTTAATTTCTGCTTTCTATTATGACAATGCCAAGTATTTATTTTTGCCTCTCAGTACTCCCAATATACCTTCTGCAGTTTTGCAATCTGGTTGGCTTTTTCTGCATCACTTTGCTGCAGCTTTCTGGTCCCCTTCACTGTCTGCTGTCCTTTGTTGCTTCCTCCTTACTAGAAGTCTCATCACCCATCAGGATTTCCCCATCTTCCTTTTCCTGGCTTCTGACTCACCTCGGTTGACTAACTCCAACACTTCCTTAAACACTGGGTTTTCAATGAGTAAATGAATATCTTTTGCATTTACTTGAGCTTTGTTGTGAAATTCAGGTCTTTTCTGCAACAATAATCTCTTCTTGAATACCATTTAGAACTTCTCAGAAAGCCAATGGTTTCTATTTTAAAGGTAGTAATAAAATACATTGATAAATATATACTTTGAAAAATGCATCTAATATACTATTAATTATCAACTATCACTACTGAAATCATTGAAATCTGCAAGATCATAGTTAAAACTGTTTGATATGATATGTCAATTTATACTCTAAGGACCAGATCAAAAAGCTCAATTTCTTGCATTTTGATAATAAATTAAAATGTATATGAACATATCAATTTTGAAACTTTTTTTTAAAAACCCTAAATGATAAAAACTTAAGACATTTAAGTATTTATTGATGTGTTCATTAGCTTCAACATAAACTGTATATAATTAAGAATTCGGTTATTTATGTGTCTTGCAAATCAGATGCTATCAAGCAAACTGCTACCTATGAACATGTTATTTTTAACTCAAGAACAAATTATTAAGATTCAGTAATTTCTTACTAATAAACATTATTTTTTGGAGCAATTTTAAGTTAGGAGAAAAATTACATTGTATGGTACTATAGCTTTTGTCAAATGCATAGTCTTATATATCCATCATTACACTATCATACAGAATGCTTTCAGTACCCGAAAATTCCCCTGTGCTCCACCTGTTCATCCTTACTTCCCTTTCCTGCATCCCTGGAAACCATAGATCTTTTTACTTTTTCCTACAGGTTTGTCTTTTCCAAAATATCATATAGTTGGAATTTTATAGCAGGTAACCATTTCAGACTTTATTATTTTACATAGCTATATGCATATAATGTTTCTCCATATCTTTCTGTGACTTGATCAAAAGTTCATTTCTTTCTAGCCCTAATATCCAGTTGTATGGATGTACAAACTACAAAATGTAGTTTTTTTATCCAAACCTATGGGAGAATGCCTTAATTGCTTACAAATTTTGGTAATTACAAATAAAGTTGCAACACATATTCATGTGAAGGCTTTCATGTGGATATAAGATTTTAACTCATTTGGGTAAATACCTAGGAGTGCAATTATTATATCATATGGTAAGATTATTTGTAAGACTTTTTAAGAAACTACCAAACTGTCATCAAAGAAGCAGTATCATTTTGCATTCTCACCATCAAGGAATGAGAGTTCATGTTGCTCCACATCCTTGCAGGAATTAGGTTTTCTCAGTGTTTTGGATTTTAGCCATTCCAATAGTGACATAGTGGTACCTCATTGTTGTTTTAATTTGTGTGTTTGATATATGACGATAAACATCTTTTCATGTGCTTACTTGCCATCTGTATATCTTCTATAGTATCTATTCAGATGCTTTGACTATTTTTAAATTGGGTTATTTGATTTCTCATTGTTTAAAGAATTCTTTGTATATATTGGATACAAGTCCTTTATCAGACAGGTGTTTTGTGAATCTTTCCCCCCAGCCTGGGGCTTGTCATTTCATTCATTAACAGAGGAAAGATCAGTTGTCTATTTCTGCGGGTTTGTTCATGGGCTCTCTATTCTGTTCCATTAACCTATTTGTCTGTCCTTTCACCATTACCACACTGTCTTTATTATTGTAGCTTAAATTGTAACATCTGAAGTCAGGTAATGTCAATCTGCCAACTTTTTATTCAATATTGTGTTCACTATTCTGGGACTTTTGCCTTTCCTTATAAACTTAAGGATCCATTTGTTCATATCCGTGAAGTAACTTGCTGGAATTTAAATTCAGTAAATTATAATTTCCCAATTATTTTCAAAATTAATTTCCAGAACTATCCTCCAGTTATGTAAAAATATTCAGATATAAATACATGACTATATATTAGTTAAAAAATTAAATTTATATATTTTACAAAAATAGCCAGATAAACTTTTTTTCCCAATAAACTATCCATTCGTTAGGTAAAATGAAAGACTGTAGGATTGTCTGTGTTGGTGGCAATATTGACACATAGTATTCCTCTTTAAGCTAATCAGGCAAATATTAATAACAAGAAGGGAGAGAAGAATCATCTTTCATTACTCACTAACTATTGTCATTTTCATAGTTTCTTAAATGGCCTGGCCTCAATGTTACCAAAAAAAAAAAAAAACCCCACAAAAATCAATATTTATTCTGAAAGGCAATCATAAGTTTCAAATAACAGACATTAACGATTTCAACATGATCACTGGGAATAATTTGCAGCCTGAATCATACTTTTGAAAACTATTTCTACAAGTCTGTGCAGAATTTATTCCTATTCCATGATTAGTAATCATTATACTTGTTACTTTGGGAACCTTAAATTCTGCTGCTGCAAACTTTCAGACCTCTGTGAAAGGTGCACTTTCCAGACAATGAGTATTTTGCACAGCAGCAATGATCCATATCAGAGCAGCCTCAAAGGAAATATTTCACACGGTGGAGCCAATCTACGCAGAGACCACACAGCAACTCTGCAGAGTGTTTGCATTTCCTCCTTTTTGTCAAGAACCACCTCACCCAGTTCAGAAGTGTCTAGACTTTAAAATACATTTCTTTTTTCCACACAGAAATGAGTATGATAATGCTATATGCCAGAGAGGACTGCGCATCCAAAGATGCAGTCTGACAGCGAGTCTAAGGAAAGGTTCCGCTCTAAAAAAGCAATAAGGTATGGGGAGAAAAAATAAAAGCAAAAAATGTAGGCTGTTTTCACTCTCATTCACCTCCAGGGATCTTGGGCATACCATTTTTTTTTTCTTTAAGAAATATAGAAAACGTTATTGGAAGTATATGCAAAGGTTATAGTTGTCTTCTGAAGGGGCTGCTGCTTCCATGTCTTCCTCCAAGGTACACAGGGACTCCGCATCAGTACTCTCAAAAAAGGGTCTCTCTGCTGTCCAAGTCACCAGCCCCATCTCCTGGGCCTCTGGGCTGGCAGGGGACAGCCTCAGCGTGTTCCCCAAGCTGCAGAGAGGGCAGCACAGGTGGAAAACCTTGAGCACCTTCCTAAGGAAGAGCAAGAGCAGGATCAGCAGCAGAGTGGCGCTGGTGAAGGCCAACGCGGGCATGAGCACGTCCTTTAGCATCTTGCAGGAAACTGGGCAAAGCGGGGGGCTCCCCAGGGAACTTTGTACAGGAGGTGTCAAAACAGGACTTCCAGCCAGGCTGGAAGGGTCATGTCCAACTTTAGATCCTCATCCAGCAGATGATATAAACCATGCAATACCTGGAGGGCCACCTGCAGGCATCCTATGGTGTTGGTGAGAGCTTCTTAGAGTGGTTCTTTGGAGGCTTGCTGCAGCATGTTTGTTCCATCTCCTGCCCAAGCATCAGCTGGGCAGGAAGGCCATGAGGAAAGAAGCCTCCTCTTGCTCATATTCCCAGGATGCCAAGACAAACCAGACCCTACTGCAGCCCAGGCCTGGGGTTGTCATTACTCTGGAGGAGACTCACCAGCTACATGCCAAGCAGCAAGACTAGGGCAACCAGCAGAAGCCCCCTGGGGCAGCCATTCGGTGAACTTTAACATCTTCATCTGTAAAACAAGGCTACTGACAGTTCATTTGTAGGATTTCAGAGATGATTAAATGAAACCATGTATGGAGTCACATGGTACCTAGTAAGTACTCAGCATATGTTTCTTGCAGTGAAGTTTATATGAGGCATTTAATAGCTCTCCATTCTGCACTTGATTTTGTAAACGAGAAAACTCACTTCATCCATCAGGCAAGTTCTTGCAGAAGGTTCATTTCCATTTACAAGTTCAGCCTTTAATACACAACCAAGACTCTTTCTCTTTTTTCCTAAAACCCTGCTTTCAACAAGATGATTTTTCATTTCCTGCCAATGCCATGGGACATTTCTCTAAAAAACAAAAGTGAAAACTTAACCATGGCCGTAATGAAAAGAGGCCTTTGGGAGTTAAAGGCTGAGTATCACATGAGTATATGGTGCACACAAATAAATTTTGAAATATGTAAGACATGCTTTGTGTTTTTCCATGATGGTTATGACCATTTAAAAAGCTATAAATCTAAGAATAAATGTCAATGTATTATAATTATTATTTTTACATAATCTTGTCTAAGAAAAACAAAAAATAATGAATATATGCCTGGCCATTTTCCACTTTCTTACTAACTACAATATTAACAGACCAAATAATGAGATAGAAAGAACTTTAGGTATCTGCAGATTACATAGAGGGAGGTGCAAATACATTCAGTGTTTAGGGATTGATAATGCAGTCAATTTACTTAACTCTCCAATTCATGATGAATGAATAAAAAGAGCAGTACAATTCTACTGGGAAATAATTTTTACCTCTGTAAGCCTAAAGTGAAAACTTTAAAGTAGAATATATATTTATACACACATACACACACAACCACTCATAGAAAGGCATACTGAGAGTTAGATTCTTTGTATATTAAATTTCAAATACAGAATAATCAGTTTTCAAAATTCCATGATAAAAATAGTTTCTTGTTTTGTTTTTTGATGTACTAATTTTTTTTAAATTTTGAAATATTTTAACTAAGAAAAGACTGCAGAATGGTAAAGTTTATAAGTAGTCCAGATTGCAGAGGTAATAGAGATACAGAGGAATCAGTTGGTGCAAACTGTACGTTGAAAGAAAATACACTTTATCCTGTTGAAAATGATTTCTTTTTAAATATCAAAGGCATTTGAACTAAAAACAAACACACATAAACTCTACGCTTCAAAAAGTAGCATGGAGAAAAGGATTCAGGGCCAGATCTGCCGCAGAGAAGGCATAAAAGCAGGTCGTCCGGCTTAAATTTGTATTCCAAGTTCTTCCTGTGCTTTGGGTAGTCTTGAATTTGATTATAAATCTGTGTTGGAGGCTATTTTAGATGACTATGTTGTTTTGTTTTGTTTGGGTTTGAATTTTGCTTGTTTATTTTTATTCTATCTTCCATAATAATGCTCACTTATTTTAGCGTAAACCTACTCCAGGGCTGCTGCTTTGCATAACTCCGAGAAGTGCCTATTCCATGTAGTTCCTGTGGATGGCATCCCACTGACGTGGGCTCGGCCTTCACAGAGTGTTGTGGAGTCCCTCTCCATCCCTCTGTTGGAAAATGATGGAACGCCTGAGAGGAGCTCCAGAGTCATTTCCACTCTGAACATTCTGAGATGTCTGTCTCGTCGCATTTTTTTCTCTTCCTTCATTTCATCTAACTCCCTGGCTTTAAATACCATCGTATGCTAATGAATCTGCATTAATCAAATTAAGTACTGCTATCTGATATTACAAGCAACCTCAAATCCCAGTGTCTTCACATATTAAAGTTTTATTTTTCCCCCTGATTCATGCCACAGTCCAATTCAATAAACGGAAGGTTCTGGCAATCTATCAGAGAACTTCTCTACGGTTTTGTTCTTCCATATTCTAGATACCTCCACTAGTTTTCTATGTTGACTAGTAAAATAGTTTTCAAAAAATGTGTGAAAGACCTCATGAGAAATTTTAGAGCTAGATATGTAAAACGTGCACATTATTTAGCCACATACTGTCGATCAGAACTTAGACACATGACCCCACCTAACTGTAGTAAAGGACACAAAGTCCCCATCTATTTTCTATCATCCGTCATCTACCATCCATTATCTCTCTATCCACCTCTCCTCATCTCTCCATCAGCTCTCTCTCTAGCATCTCTCTCTATAAGGTCTCTTGTTAGCAGCTCTCTATCATCTCTCTTTCATCTCTCCATCTCTATTATCTCTCTCTCTGTCATCTCTTTCTGTCTATGACCATCTATCCATTCATCCCAGAGAGGAAAAGAAAGCCATGTTTTTTACAACATGGTTTCGCCTCTATAACAATCTCTAAATATATTTCACATTTTTTCACACACATATGATATAAAAATTACTGCTGAGGAGATAACCTCATAGCCCTTCCAATCGCTCTTCACAGTTTAAGTCTAGACTCTCTAGACCAGTGGTCCCCAACTCTTTGGGGGTAGGGAGGGAGGTGTAGTCAGACAGTGATGCGCAACCCAGTTCCTATTACAACAGGCCATGGACTGGTACCAGGCTGCGGCCCGGGGGTTGGGGACCGCAGCTCTAGACAATGTACTTAACCAGAGTCAAGTTATCTGCCTCCGCCCCGTATCAACAGCCCAAATACAGGGTAGCAAAGCTGGGACTAACAGCATTCTCAGTGCTGGAATACTGTGAGATAGATGTTTGAGGTTTCTTTCCCTATGACTGTGGGGGAAAATCTCCTCTTATACCTAATTTTGTTCCCTGGACAGATTTCCCTGTGTCTTCTCTGACTCTTGGCCCTGCCTTCTACGACCTTCTTCCTTGTCTAGCCTATGTTGCCATGTATGAAGTATAGGTTTAGGCATATGGGATTCCCGAAGGTCGTAGAGCTTTGGAAAATTGTTTTCTACTCCAAGTAAGGTTGGTGGTTTAAGATTGTTTTAATTCTCTCATGATCGATGACAGTTTAATCTGGACTTAATGTTTCTTTAACAATATAATTCCAGCAGAAACACAGTAAACTTCTGATCGGTTTCTGATTAGTTCCATATTCCAATGAACACATGCAGAGTCCTTTCTTAGACATTTTACTCAAATGATTTTTTTTCCTGTAACCACTGTGATTATTCCTACCACCTTCAATCTAATGGAAGGCCTCTTGAGGGTCTCGAGATTTAATGGTAAGATCTCTTTACCTAATCTTTGACGAAGGCATCTTCTTAATATGTTTCCACTGCTCAAGGGCTTTTATAGTGTTATTTCACAAATGTGGAGTAAGCAGGCATTATTGACTTCCCCGTCAAATTAAAAAAAAAAAAAGGTTGAATTTTTTATTTCCTTTCATTATAATTGCAATCTATCCAAGTTTCTTCTGAGCTCATCTCTTTCCTGTAATACCTTGTCAAACACAGCCAATATGCTGTATATAAGCAAAATTATTCTATATTCATTTTCTACTTCTGTTGTAACAAATTGCCACATATTTAATGGTATAAAACAGCATATATTCGCTATCTTGCAGACTGTAGGTCAGAAGTCTGAAATGGGCCTCACTGGGCCAAAATTCAGTTGTTGGCAGGGCTGCGTTCCCTTCTGGAGGCTCCGGGGAGAATCCTTTTCCTTTCCTTTTACAGCTTCTAGAGGCCTCTCCCTGACCTCGGCTCATGTACACTTTTGGCCATCTTTAAACCCCACAACGTCCAGCTGAATTCTTCTTACAATGACATCTTTCTGTCTCTTCTCCTCTGCTTCCCTCTTTCACTTTTAAAGATCCTTGTGGCTACCCTGGGTGTATCTGGATAGTCCAGTATCATCTATTTTACCCATTAGGTCAGTTGATTGGTAACTTAAAAGCCTTTTACAATCTTAATTCTCCTTTGCCATGTAAGGTGACATAGTCACAGATTCCAGAGATTAGGGTGTGGGCATCTTTGGGGGACAATTATGATACCTGTGACACACACTAACACTTCATTTCAAATTATTTCCTTCAGAGATGTCAGTATCAAAGGCTTATGATCTGCTTTCCGAATTCTCATAGGCAAAAGTTTTACCGAATGTTGATATTGCTTTATCATGAATATCCAATTTTCTAGCCTCTAACATCAATTTGCTCATCACCCACAGTTTGATAGATAAGCTGATGCAACATGTAGATATATCATTTTGAAATAATTATAGGTTTACACGTCACAAAAATACAGAATACAGAGAGGTTTGTTGTGCTCTTTCCCAAGCTGCATCTTAGATTACTATAATATAACATTGAAACCCGGGAATTGAGTGTGGCGTTGGCGCAGTAGGTGTGTATAGCAGAAATTAGGACGTTCTGCATCATTTTATCACATGCAGTTTTATGTAACCACCAGCACGATAGTGATACAAGAACTATTCTATCACCACAATTGCTCCCTCCTGCTATGCTTTATACACACATCCATCTCTTTCTCATTCACCACCTCCAACCCCTGGCAAACACAAATCTGTTTTCTATCTCTATAATTTTGACATTTTAAGAATGTTATGTAAGTGCCATATAAATGGAATTGTGAAATATATGACATTTTGATATTGGACTCTATTTACTCAGCATAATTTCTTTGTGATGCATTTAAGTCATTTAGATATATCAATGTTTCCTGAACATTTTTTGTAACAGTTGTTTTCCATGGTGTGGGTCTATCACAGTTTGTTTAATCATTAGCCTATTATGAGAGATTTTCTTTTTTTTTTTTTCTGGATTTTGCCTCATGTAAATAAAGCTCCTATGAATAATCTTGCACTAGATTTTGTGAAGATGTCAGTATTTAATTCTCTAGGGAAATATCCAGAAGTGTGATTGTTGAGTAATGTAAGTGTATATTTTCACCTTTTAAAAAGGCAAAATTACTTTTAATATCATTTTACAAAGCCAACAAGAGTGTATAAGTGATCCAGTTTCTCTACATTCTCACCAACATTTGGTATTATTAATGATTTTTGTTTTGCTTTTTTTTTTTTCTTTTAGCTCTTCTAATAAGCGTGTGGTGAGATCTCATCATGGTCTTACCTTCTATTACCTTAATGGTCAGTGAATGAAGAAATGGTGAACATGTTTTCATGTGCCATCTGTATATCCTCTTTGGTGAGATATGTGTTCACACTTCCACTCATTTTCTGACCGGATACTTTTTGTTTGGTTTTTTTTTTTGTTTTTTGACTGTTGGGTCTTGAGAGCTCTCTTTACATATTCTGGATGAGTCCTTTAACATCTGTGATTTTTCATATACTTCCTCACAGCCTGTAGCTTGTCCTTTCATCCTCTTAACATGGTCTTTGACATGGCAAACGTTTTTCATTTACACAAAACATAATTTATCATTTTTTTAGTTGTGTAGATCATGATTTTTGTGTCAGATCCAGATCTGTTCCTCCAGTCCAAGTCCCCCAAGATTTTCTCCCATGTTTATTGCAAACATTTTATAGTTTTACCTTTCGCTTTTAACTCTATGACATATTTTGAATTAATTTTTGTGAAACGTGCAGTCAGATCGATGTTCCTTCTTTTTGCCTGTGGATATCTATATTATTCTGTTCAGGCTGCTATAACAGAACACTGTAGACTGGGTGGTTTATAAACAACAGAAATTTATTTTTCACACTTGTGGAGGCAGAGAAGTTCAAGATCTGGTAGATTTCATACCTGGCAAGAGCCTATATCCTGGTTCATAGATGTCCTTCTCACTGCCTCCTCACATGTCAGAAAAGGTGAGGGAGTTCTCCGAGTCCCTTTTAATAGAGCACTAATCCCATGTATGAGGGCTCTGATCTAATAACCTAATCACCTCCCAAAAGCCCCACCTCAAAATACCATCACATTTTGTATTAGGTTTCAATATATGAATTTGGGGGAGACGTAAACATTCAGTCTATCGCAATAATATCCAATTACTCCAGCACCATTTATCAAAAAACATCTCCCCTCCATTGAATTGTGGTTGTGCCTTTGTCAAAAAACAGCCCAATTTGTTTGGGACTACTTCATGGTATTCTTCTGTTCAAATGATCTGTGAGTCTATCTTTCCACCAATACCACACAGTCCCTTGATTACTGTAGTTTTATGGTAAGGATCGACATCAGGGAGAGCAATTCCATTTTATTCTTTTCATAATTGCTTGAGATATTCCAGTGTGTGTTATGTTCCATATATATTTTGGAAAAGGCTTGTCTAAATCTACAGAGTAAATTTTGCTGAGATATTGATAAGAACTATGCTAATCCTAAGGATCAATTTTGGGAAAATTGACACCTTTGCATTGTTGAGTTGAGTCTTGCACTCCATAAACATGTCTGTTTGTGTTTGTAGGTTGTCTTTTTTACTTCCTTCATGTGCATTTTGAAATTTTTAGCTACAGATCCTGAACAGGTTCTATAAAGTTTAATACCTAAGCATTTCAGTTTCATTGCTGTGATTTTAAATGGTGTGTTTTAAATATAAGTGACCACATGCTCATTGTTAATATTACAAATTAGATTGATTTTTGTGCCTTTTTTTTTTTTTTAAATGAGGTCTCACTGTATTGCCTAGGCTGGACTCGAACTCCTGTACTTAAGAAATCCTCCTGTCTTAGCCTCCATATCTTGCATCCTGCAAGCTTACTAATTCTAGGGTTTTTTTCTCTTTTTTGTATATTTCTCATGCTTGTTCACACGTACCTTGTTTCATCTGCAAATAGGGACATTTTTATTTGTTCTTTTCAAATGTGTGAGCAATTTATTTCCATTTTATGCCTTATTACTCTGACTAAAACTTCCATTATTATGTTTAATAGCAGCAGTGATGGTGGATACCCTCGTCTTGTTCTCGGTTTTCAAAAGAAAATAATCAAACTTTTAGTATTTAATATACTAGCTATAGATTTTTTGTAAATGCTTTTTGTAAGTTCCTCTCTATTGCTATTTTCATGAGAGTTTTATAATGAGTGGGTGTTGAATCTTGTCAAATATTTTATGCATCAAATAATATAATCATAAAATTGATCTTTTCTCTATTTATATGGTGGATTGCAGTTACAATTATACCGAACCATCTTGGCAACACTGTGATAAACCCCACTTGGACATGGTATACAATTCTTTATATACATTGTTGAATTCTATTTGATACTATTTTGTGAAGAATTTTTGCATCTATATTGATCTGTAAGTTTTCCTTTTCATTGCTGTCTTTGGTTTTGATACCAGGGTAATATTACCTTCAAGAGATGAGTTGGAAAGTGTTCTATTTTCTCGAAATGATTTGTGCAACTAATGCTAATTCTTCTTTAAACATAATAATTCCTTGGTTAAAACTTATGAGCCTGGATATTATTTTTTGGAGTTTTTAAAAATACATATTCGATATTCTTAATAGTTACAGGACCATGCAAATTGTCTATGTCATGTTGAGTGAGTCCTGGTAGCTTTTGCTTTTCAAAGAATTTGTAAATTTTACCTGAGTTTTCAAATTTCATGGGTATAAATTTGTCAGTAGTATTTCCTACTTACCCTTTGAATGCCTGTGGAGTCTGTAGTGATATTCCCTTTTTCCCTCCTGACATTGACAATTTGCGTGGTATCTCTTTTTTTTTCTTTGTCAATCTTGGTAGAGCTTTCTCTACTTTTATCTTTTTACAAAGTGCCATTTTTGTTCAACTTAATTTATACAGTATTTTTATTTTTCCAGTTTCATCGATTTATTCTTTTAATGTTTCTTTTCTTCTGCTTGCTTTATATTCATTTTGCTCTTCTTTTTCTAGGTAATTGTGTGTGGGAGGACTTAGATTATTTGTTAGAGACTTTTTCTCTTTTCTAATGTTTGCCTTTGGTGCTATAAATTTCCCTCTTAGTAAGAATTTTGCTGCATCCAACAACGTTTGACATATTCACTTTTCATTATCATTCTTTTCAGTGTGTTTTTAATTTCCTTTAAAAATTCTTCTTGGACTATGGAATATTTATAAGTCTGTTGTTTAGTTTTCCAGTGTTTATAGATTTGGAGATTTTTCTGCTATATTTCTGATTTTTTTTTCTTTTCTTTCTTTTTTATTCTTTTTTTTTTTTTTTTTTTTTTTTTTTTTTTTTTTTTTTTTTTTTTTTTTTTTTTTTTTTTTTTTTTTTTTTTTTTTTTTTTTTTTTTTTTTTTTTTTTTTTTTTTTTTTTTTTTTTTTTTTTTTTTTTTTTTTTTTTTTTTTTTTTTTTTTTTTTTTTTTTTTTTTTTTTTTTTTTTTTTTTTTTTTTTTTTTT
>RJWJ010000956.1:0-55272 GCA_004363605.1 Indri indri | reverse complement strand
CAGGGTCTTGCTCTGTTGCCCAGGACAGCCTTGAACTTCTGGGCTCAAGATATCTTCCTACCTCAGTCTCCTGAGTAGCTGAGATTACACGCATGCACCACCATACCTAGCTTTTCTGTTTGTGATTTCTAGTTTGATTCTATTGTAGATGAAGAACACACTGTGTATAATTTCAATTCTTTGAAATTTGTTGAAGTTAGTTTTCTGATCCAGGATACAATCTATCTTATTATAAGTTACATAGGCACTTGAATATAATGTGTACTCTTCTTTGTCCAGTATGGATTAGATCCTATTGCTTAATCATGTTTTGAGTTATTTTATATCATTGCAGCCTTCTGCCTAGTTTTTCTATTATCTATTGAGAGAGAAATGTTGAAATTTCCAACTGCAATTATGAGATTCCTATTTCTCCTTTCAGTTCTGTTAGTTTTTGTTTCAGATATTCTGTTGCTCTATTGTCTGATGCATACACAATTAAGAGTCCTGTTTCTTCTTAGTGGATTGAATTTTTCATCATTCAGTAATGTTTAACTCTATCCTGATAATATTAACATAGCCACTCTTGAATTATTTTTATTAATATTTGTATGACATATTTTTCCATCCATTACTTTTAACTTACCTATATTATTATATTTAAAGTGCGTTTTTTAATTTAAAAAAGCCTATACTCAGGTTCTGTATTCTTTTCTTTTTTAAAAATTGACTCCATCAATTTATATATTTTAACTGTGTATTTAGATATTTACATTTATGTTATTTATACACTGGAGCCTCTCTGTCATTTTAATTTTTGTTTTATTCTCTTTTATATCTCCATTTTCTTTTTTTTTTTTTTTTTTTTTTTTTTTTTTTTTTTTTTTTTTTTTTTTTTTTTTTTTTTTTTGCTTTCTTATGGGTTACTTGAACATTTTAAATTTCATTTTTATTTATCTACAATGCTTTTGAGTAAACTCATTTATATAGATTTTTGCTGATTGTTTTAGGTGCAACATTATATGTATATAATTGATCATGTCTACTGGTGACAGCATTTTAACAATTTGCATGAAATGTATAAGTTTTACATCCTTTTGTGGCCTTTACTCTACCCCATTTATAAAATAATTGCTTTAAATATTTCCCCTAAATAGATTTTGACCATATCCCATAGTGTTATTTTGTTTTGTTTTAATTGTGTAATATTATTTTAAATATAAAATATTTCCTATCTCCATTCTTTCTTCCTGATTTTCCAATATTCCTCTTTTTTTATTCTTTTCGTTTAGAAATCTTTCTTTAGCCATTTTATTTTAGGCTAGGTCTGATGGTGCAAATTCATTTGGTTTTCCTTAATATGAGAATATCTTGAATCCCGCTTTATTTCTGAAAGATATTATTGCTGGATATAGATTCTGATTAGCAATTCTTTAGTTTTAGTGATGAAAACTATCTCCACTTCCTATTGCCTCCCACAGTTTTTGACAAGATATCTACTGTCATTTGAACTGTTTTCCTCTATATCTAAGGTTCCATTTTCTCTTACTATTTAAGATTTTTTCAATGTTTTCAGTTTTCAGAAGTTTGATTATAGTGTGCCTTGGGAATTGTATGTCTTGAATGGGGTTTATTCAGCTTCTTGTGTCTATAGGTTTTATCTTTTGCCAAACTGGAAATTTTTTTGTCATTATGACATTCAATACATTTTCATCACTTCTCACCTTTCTTTCATCCAGAACTTCAAGAATACAAATTTTAGATCATTTGTTATAGTCCCACTTGTCCCTGAGGCTCTGTTCATTTTAATTTTGTTTATTTTCTCTCTGTTGTTCAGTTCGGGTAATTTCTACTGTTCCGTCTTCGATTTTACTGATTTTTTTATCTGCCCTATTTATTCTGTTGAGTATTTTGTTTACCTAATTTTTAAATTCTCTAATTTGCCTTTAGTGTTTCCTTACATCTTCTTTCTTTCCTAAGGCTATTTCTTTTTTAAGACTTTTTTTTTTAAAATATTCAATATGTTCACAATTGCTCATTGAAGCATTTTTGTGATGGCTGCTTTTAAAACCCTTGTCAGATATTCTATCATCTCTGTCATCTTGGCATTGGCATCTATTGACTGTATTTTCCCATTTGAGTTGAGATTTTCCTGTATATTAGTATAATGGATAATATTTCATGCAAACCTTGGTGTTTTACATAGCATACCATGCTTTTCCCAATCTCATTTAAAACTTCTGTGTGACGTTGTCTTTTCTGATGCTACCTCATCAGAGAAAAGTAGGATACTCCTTCCTTATTGCCATGTAGGGTAGAAGATCATGTTCCTCACTCAGCATTTATTGATACTCAAGGGGTAAACATTCCCTGTTACTGCTCAATTGGTGGGAATACCATCTCTCTACTAAGCATCTACTCTACTCACCTGGTTGGGAGGGACAAGACTGCCTTGTTACTGTTTCCCACGTGGCTTACATTTACACTGAAGGGGTCTGGCTTTGTTACCATTGGGCACTGTTGAAGATCCTGACTCTACATTAGGCCTCCTCTCACACCACTCCAGCTACAAGGTGGAAGGATGTCTCATTATCTCCAGGTAAGAGTGGAAGTCCAGGATCTCATGTGTTCTATACTGACACAGTGAAGAAAGGGGTCACTCTCAACTTCCTCTTTGGCTTCTATGGTGTGCCATAAAATAAGTCTCAGTAAATTTCAAAATATCAAAATGTTGAAATTCATAGAGTGATTAAAATTTAGTATCTGAATTAATCTACTGATATCTATTTCTTAATGTTGGGGCTCTTTTAGGTATTTCAAGCTAAACCAAATATGCCCGTTGTTCTGAATTCAATTATACATTTCTTGCTTTGACTTTTAATAAGCTTCTAGAGATGTTTAAAAACATGAAAACGTTAATAAGTTATTTAGCCTTGCCTGCATCTGCCAGTGAGAAATGTCATTTTGTTTCAACACGCTATCTTGCTATCATGCTTGAATAGTTACAAAGAGTGTTTTATATTCCCTTGTGCTTCTGAGTTATTTATCCCACATACGCTGTTTTAGCCTAGCCATTCATCAACTACACTCTAACCTTCTGCTCTTCACGTTTCCCATGAAAATCCAAAGATACAAAAGGTTAATTTTTACTGGTCTCCTGTAAATGGCACATAACACCTACCTTGATCATCCCTATTCTTGTTGTTTATCCTTTTCCTTGAAAGATCTTCAGCCTCAAATATCTCTTCTTATGGTATCTTCATTCTGACATAAATAGATATATTGGGGTATTGTTTGAATCTGAGGTAGTAGGTGTGTACTATATACAGTTCCTTTTGCTTGGAAACCCCAGTCCTCCCAAGTAAACAATAACTCAGGAATTCCATCTTATGAGAAATTTTCCATGACACACTCTTGCATATTTACCAAGTTCTCTTAAGCCCCATATTAACTGTCAACATGACACATTTTAAACTCTTTACTAATTGTCTTGAAAAGAATAAACTATTTTCAGATTTACATAAAAATTGTGAAGATAGCGCAGAGTTCAGTTTCCACTATTATTGACATCTGCCATTTATGCTATGGCTGTCGCGGTTATTGAGCTACTGTTGATACATAATCATGCATGTATGTAATACAATAGTAAGCACAATAATAATGCATACTATTGTACAGACAATAGTACATACATTATTAATACATTATTATCAATAGTAGCTCAATAGTCCATACTTTATTCAAATATTCTTATTTTTTAATTTACTATTTCTGTTTTAGGATTCCATTAAAAATACCACATTACATTTGATTGTCATGTTTCCTTAAGTTCCTCTTGGCTGTGACAGTTTCTTAGACTTTTCTTGCTTTTGATGGTCTCAAGAACTTGCAGTACTGGTTAGGCACTTTGTGGAATGCTCCTTAGTTTGTTTGTGCTGCTATTACAAAATACTTCAGTTGGGTAATTTATGAAGAACACAATTTACATCTCATGGTTCTGGAGCCTGGAAAGTCCAAGATCAAGGCTCTGGCTGGTGCAGTTGTCTGACTCAGGGCTTTTCTCCACTTCCCAGATGGCACCTTGTTGCTGCAGCCTCTGGAGGGGAGAAACGTATTCTCACCTGACAGAAGGTAGAAAACTGAGAGGCCAACTGCATAAAGCCTTTTTTTAAAAAAGGCTTAATCCCATCCATGAACAAGGAGCCCTCATGGCCTGATCTCCAATTAAAGGCCCCACCTCTAAATACCATGATGTTTGCCATTAGTATCAACATCAATTTTGCCATTAGTATTCTAACATGAATTTTGGAGGGGACACGTTCAAACCATAGTGTTCAATCAGTTTGGATTTATCTGACTTCTTTTCCTCATGATTCAAATGATGTTTTCGGGATGAATGTCATGAGGTAAAGCATCACTCTCATCATTTTATATCGAGGGTATATGCTATCTACACGACTTACTACTGTTGATGTTTGCTTTTACCACGTGGCTAAGAGTTTGTCAGATTTCTTAACTTAAGGTTATTATTTCCCTTTGACATATTGTATTCTTTAGAAGAAAGTCACTACGCATAGCCCAAACTTAAGGGATGGGGAGTTAGACTTCGTTTCTCTGAAGGTGGACTATCTATGTAAATTATTTGGAATTCTTTTCACGGTAGATTTTTCTTTTTTCCTCCATCTATTTATGTATTCAATGATTAATTTGTATCAGTGTGGACTTGTAAATATTTATTTTTATTAATATTTATATATTTCATAACCTGACACTTCATGTATTTTGTTACTTAAATTGTTCTAGCTTTGGCCATTGGGAATTCTTTGAGTTGGCTCCTGTCTCTCTTTGGCCTACATCCATCAACCACCCATATATTTATTCTTCGGTTTTTGGAACTGATCCCAGTGATTGGAGGAAAGAAGGTGTTTAATAAAATATTTTTTCATAAAGGCATTTGTGAATGAAGAGTTGTATGATTGTATGATTGCCTTAGTGAAGAAATGAATGAACAGATGATCTGTAAGAGAATAAAGTTTATGCACAAGAAGAAAAAATAGTGGAGTTTCCCCCAATTCCTTGGAATATACCCAGAGACAAATTGTTCCACAGGTGACACATTTCTGATGCCTACATATTAATATAAAGTTAGTGGGTATACTTTACATATAGAGAGGTAAAATTTTATGCAAGAGAAAAAAAGTATTAATAACTAAGGGGTCAGTTTCTAACATGTCCAAAATTGAGCTTATGACCTCCCAGAAACTTGTATTTGATCTAGTATTTCACATCTCAAGAAATGGCACCATGATGGCTCACATTAAAAACTTGGCGGGGGGAACATTTGCATGTCCTATCAGTCATCATGTGCATCAGTCTTGTCTCTTGATCATCATTGAAAATTGGTAATTTTCACCATTCCTGCGGCCATTGTCCTCTTCCAATCAATTTTTATCTCTATTTGACAATTCCAATTGCCTCAAAAGGCAAATTGAATTAAGATATTGAGGTAGGATATGTGATGATTAATGTCATATTTGATAAAGCTTTTAAAAGCAAAGCATTGTCATCAGAGCCACATGTTACTCTTTGCTTAATGCTACACTCTGACTCCTCTTACTTCCTTTCTCTTACTACCATTTTTCTGGCCTTTCTTAACTTTTAATGCATATACTACATCCTCAGGGTTGCAATCTCTGTTCCAAAATTTAGCTTAGAATATTTTGTTATAGATTACTGAATCTTATGGATCCCTGAACATAAATGCACTGTATACCTTTATAGAGATTACTATAACTATAATTTTAAAGTGTTGTGCAATTATTTAGAGTCTTCTTCCCTTTCTAGATTGTAAGTTAAGGGCCTGGCATGCTTGTAAAGACATATTAAGTGCTGAATAATAAATAATTTAATAAATGGATAAAACATAATTCGAGTTGAACCCAGGTTTTTGCTACTTTTTTTTTAAATTTGGTGTCAACCATATAATTCCATTAATGTTCAAGTTTCTCATATGTACAATCAAAAATATTATTACAAGATTTTGTAGTTATCAAAGTATTTTCAAATCTGTGAAATACACCAAAATATCAAGGATGATAATAACAATTACTAGAACAATGTCACCTAGGTATGTTTTCAGTGCTTTCCTCACCAAACTTCCATAAATAGATGTATCTTGATGTTATAGAAAGAGTATGATTCTACAACCCATGTATTTGTTGAGATTCTGATGCCTATTAACTATATGACCCGGGGAAAGCTCCAATTTTAAGATTTTTTTTCTGAAATAGGGATAATAATTTCTAACTCACAATGCAAAGATTATGGACAGCATACACTTTATTTAACCAGATGAGGTACCCTTATAAAAGTATTTATGTCTATGTGATGATTTTTAAAACTTACACTTTCACCGAAATACTTTCACATGCCATTCTGTTTAATTCCATGGTAATGAAGCATTTATATATAAAAAGTTATAGAGGAAAATATAATGAGATTTCACCTACTCATCTCCCAGCTTAAAATATAAAACTTTTACAAATATACTAGAAGCTCTTTTCCCCTCATATTCATTCTTCCTTAGAAGATAACCAGTATTCTAAAAATTAAATATTTGATTTCCATGTATTTCTTTAAATACATATTTTTTGTGTTTTCACTAAACAATGCATACCAGATGTGGTCAGATGCTACTTTTCTAGACAGCACAGATTCCGTTTCCAAATTTTCTTATATCAGATGATGCTCGTGCATAATTCCTGTACCTGTCAGAGTTTTTCCCAGTGTCGCTAAATCTTAGCATTGCTAAGTCAGGCACATTCTGAAACTGTAATAGAATTGCCACATTTTACTCTAAAGTTATTGTAAAAATTTATACCCCCACTGGAAGTATACGAGAAATCCTGTTTTTCAACATCTTATCTAACTCTTGATATTGTCAGACGATAACAATGCCCATATTATGAGTCCTAAAAGATATCTTGTGCTTTTAATTTATATTTATTTGATTACAAGAAAAACTGAGCACATAATCATGTTATGTATTGGCCATGTGATGTTCCACTTCTTATAAAAAACTGCTCATAAAATTTGTCCATTTATTTTACTGCCAAACAATTTAAATGTAGAGAAACCTTCACTTGGGTATTAATTTTCTCACTGTATTCAAGGAGAATCGGATGCAGAGGGAATCAGAGAATTATGCAATGCCATGGCCATGCTAATGATGACATATTTTGGTTGGTTGGTTGGTCGGTCGGTTTTTGTTTTTCTGACGCTTGTCTCTTTTTTCTTTGGACTTTGCGATTTTGATGATTTTCTTACTCTGAGAGGCTGGGGAGGGACTAAGCATCACGGCTCCTGGTTGCCATATGCGTGACTTACCTGGGGTGGGAAAATAGTGGATGCAGCTGGACTGTCGAGTGCTATGTGGTCCAGTGAAGAAGAGCGGGTGCTGAGTACTGTTAGTATGACTGAACCTGGAGAATCTCTGTCGGGATACATCAAACATTCATTTTCTGTGTTCTACCTGTCATGGTACTTTTCTACTGCCCGAAGTTCCTTTAGGTTCAAAATCTCTCTAGGTCTCCCTGCCTTGACACCTGTCCCCACAACGCTCTCAGCACATCATCCCTCCCTGGTATACACAGCATACAAAGCCTGTGTTTTGGTTTGGGTAGTAATGGATTTAAAAGGTGCATAATTTGACAAAGGTAAGATTTTCTCCCTCCCTGTAGAATGGGTTCTCTCTGTCCTCTGTAAGGACATGAACATGTATATACAGATATCTATAAATACTTATATATGTGGCTGTATATATATTAAGCTAAACACTGTTTTATAATCATGCCCAGCTCTAATCCATTATTACATAGATCATTCTATTCTCTTCCATTTGTTTTCTGTAGCCTCACCCTCCAAGAGTAGAAATTTGTGCCCCTTGATCTACCATTCAATTACAATTACGATTGTTAAATTCAATTAAGCATGTATAGTGGGTCTGGAATTGTCAACCCACCCATATCCCTGTGGGATACAATCTTGTCAAATAAAGTATAGTACACTTCTGTAGAAACTTTTTCTTTTAGTCTTACAGAGTCCACTCACTTCCAAAGTTATTTAAATCAGCACCTTTCCTCCCACACCTCCTTCAACAAGAGTATTTAATACATTTGTTAAACAAATTATTTTGTCACATTCTGCATTTCATCCTGGGATCCCCTGATCTCCTAAATGATTTTTGTTTAAATATGCATACATCAAGGTTAAGTTTTTAAGCTATAACGTGTTATGAGTTTTGACAAATTCAGTGGCAGGTATCCACTACTATGGTTTAATTCTGACCTACTCCGATAGGTCACTGCCCTGAAAATCCCACTGCCCTGAAAATCCCCTGCACTTTGTCTATTCAATCTGCCTACCACAGCTTCCCTCCCTGTCACTTGGCAACCACTCATCTATTTATTATCTCAATGATTTTTGTCTTTCCAGCATTCCACACATTTGGAATCATACAGTATGTAATATTTTCAGAAGGGCTTCCTTCACTTAGCAGTATACATCTAAGTTTTACCTGTGTCTTTTCATGGCTTCACCATCCATTCATTTTTATTCTGAATAGTGTTGCATCATATGGATGTTCCATCATCTATCCATTCACCTACTGAAGGACAGCTTCAGTGCTTCCAGTTTTTGGTTACTGTGAAGAAAACTGATATAAACTTTAAGGTGTAGGTGTTTTTTTTTTTTTTTTGTAGACATAATTTTTCAAATTAGTTGTTTACACACAGGAGAGTGATTGGTAAATTGTATATTAAAACTATCTTTAACCTCATAAGAAAACTGCCAAACTGTATTTCAAAGTGACGATACCATTTTGCAATTCCACCAGCAATGAGTGAGAATTACTGTTGGTCTGAATTCTGGGTAGCATTTGATAGAGTATCTACATGCTTTACAAAATTAGCCACTTTAGTCAATGTGTTGTGGTATCTCCTTTTTTTTTTCTTCATTCATTAATTTATCAATCAATTAATAAATATGTCTTGAATATTTATCATGGGCTGGGAAACATGCTAAATGCTGGAAATACAAAAATAAATAAGACATACAATACATATCCATGCCTTCAAAGTACTGATTCTCAGACAGACACAAATAGACAATTACATTATATTGCTTCAAGAGCCAAAATAAAGGTATGAACAAAGTCATGTTATATCTCAGAAAAGAGAGCCAATCACTACTTGAGGGAGGCAAGAACTGCTCATTCAGCTTCCCGGCAACATCATGCTAGATAACAAATATACCAGGGCCTGTTTAGCAATATATTTGTAAATTCTAACTTATTTATTTAAAGCAATATTAGTCATGGCCTTTTTTTTTAATACTTACAATTAAAAGAGAATTTACTAACATTCCCTCCAATGTAGGGATATGAGCTACCAAATTCTTTTTTTTTTTTTTTATTTCAGGGTATTATGAGGGTACAAACATTAAGGTTACACTTTATGTCTTTGCCTCACCCAAGCAAGGGTTAGAGGCATGCCCTTCCCCCCCTACAATGCTCCCCACGTCCTTTAGTTGCAGGTTTACCCTTTCATCCCCCTAATCCCTGGAGAGTATTACTGCCATGTGAGCCCCCTAGTGTTCATCAATTAGTACCAATTTGATGGCGAGTACAAGTGGAGCCCATTCTTCCGATCTTGTGGTGCCTCACTTTGGATAATGGGCTTAAATTTAATCCAGGAAAGTATAAGAGGTTCTAGATTACTGTCGTTTCTTATGATTGAGTAATATTCCATTGTATACATATACCAAATTTTAATAATCCACTCATGGATTGACGGGTACTTGGGTTGTTTCCACATCCTTGCAATAGTGAATTGTGCTGCCATAAACATTCGGGTGCAGATATCTTTATCATAGAATGTTTTTTGCTCTTTTGGGTAGAGACCTAATAGTGTTATTGCTGGATCGAACGGTATTTCTATTTTTAGCTCTTTGAGGTATCTCCAAATTCTTTTCCACAGAGGTTGCACTAATTTGCAGTCCCACCAGCAGTGTAAGACTGTTTCTGCCTCTCCACATCCTCGCCAGCATTTGTTGTTTTGGGATGTTTTGATAGAGGCCAATCTCACTGGGGTTAGGTGATATCTCATTGTGTTTTTTTGTTTTGTTTTGTTTTGTTTTTTATTCCGGGGTATTGTGAGGGTACAAGCATTATGGTTACACTTTATGTCTTTGCCTCACCCAAGTGTGGGTTAAAGGCATGCCCTTCCCTGCCTACAGTGCTCGTTTTGATTTGCATTTCTCTAATGATTAGAGATGTTGAGCATTTTTTTATATGTTTGCTGGCCATTATTCTGTCTTCTTTTGAAAAGTTTTTGTTCATTTCCTTTGCCCATTTGTTGATGGGGTTGTTTGATTTTTTTTATCAGGAAAAACAATGTTGAGCATCTTTGCACATGCTTATTTTTTATTCATATGTCTTCTTAGATGAGGTGTCTGTTCATGTCGTACACTCATTTTTCATGTAATTTGTTTGCTTTCTTATTGTTGAATTTTAAGTATATTTTGTAGACAGGTTCTTTATAAGATATATGTTCTGCAAATATTTTCTCCCAGCCTGTAATTTGTATTTTCATCCTCTTAACAGTGTCCCTTCCTCTCTCCCCTGAATGGAAAGTGAAGATCTTCACTCTGAGAACATGGCGGGATTCCTGCAAAGCCCACGAAAGAGTGGGCTCCCACCCTAAGACTGAGGCCCACAGGTGCTCTTCATTCTCACCCTAGCCAACCCTCAGCTTCCAGCAATTTATCAAGGTGACCACTTAAATGTTCTTCCTAGTCTGTGGCACCCAAAGCTTGTGATACAGGTAATATCTCAGCTGTGACTCTATGGATGCATCTGTCTCTGCAGATTTCCAGGAAGCAGTCTGCTCTGCGATCTCTGTTCTCTGAGGCATTCTAGAAAAGTCATTGATTTGCATTTTGTCCAGCTTTTTTGTTGTTGTTGTTGTAAAAGGAGGAATGATAGTGACAGCTTCCAAGCTTTCTACATGTGGAACTAAAATCAGAAGTCTAGTGTATTTTTTTATAAGTAGAATATGGCTTTTATTTTTGTTGCTGTTGTTATTGTTGTTTTACTTACCCTACATTTAAATTTATGTCACTTTGTTATTTTCTTTTTTGCATTTTGATGACTTTTTCTGGTTTGGTCAAATTACTGTTAATTGTATATTTCCCATTGCCAACTTGTAAATATAGTGTGTTTCTCCATTACATTAATTGTTAATTTTTAAACCAGGAATTCAAAAATTTATTCAATGAATATTTATTGATTGTTCAGTATTTATCATTTCTTCTTGTCATGGGAATAAGACAATGACCAAAATAGAGAAAGTCCTTACCATGGAATAGTTTATATTCTAATTATTCTAATGAAAAAAAAGAAGCAAATAAATGTATTATAAAAATGTGAAGAAATAAGTGCAGTGAAGAAAAAAATAAATCAGGTAATGGGTTGGAAATTGAAAAGTCTACCCCATTGTCACTATGGTTAGGAAAACCCTCTCTGAGGAGGGTGCATATTTTTGATAATAATAAAACACACATTTTTCTTGTTTCACAAAATAATGAATGCTTTTCCACCAACTGTGCTCTAATGTCATCACTTCCCATCATTCGCACAATATGGTAACTTCCAATTGCTTCTATTTTCCCTATTTTCTTATTTTTCTCTCAGTAGCAATTTCTACCTAGATTATATATTTTTAGTTTATTTTTAAAATTCCCTTTACAATCTCTCATCTATACAGTTTTTATTAAATTATATTACCAATATTTATTTTATTTTTACATATATGAATATCCTTAGAAATTTATATAAACTATGTGTTGCTATATTACATTTTTATTATGTCACTTTCTCCTTTTTTTAGGCTTTCTGCATTGTAGAAATTTTTAAAAATATTTTTTAGTATAGTCAGTTTGTTAGAGTTCTCACTCCAGTATTTCTTTTTTTTTTTTTTTTAATTTCAGAATATTACGGGAGTTCAAATGTTTTGGTGACATTTATTGCTTTCGTACTGCTTGAGTCAAAGTTATAAGTGTGTCCATCACCCAGATAGTGTGCATTGTACCCACTAGGTATGATTTCTCCCATCTCCTCCTCCCCGCTTCCACCTGCTTGATTTCTGTTGAGTTTTACTTCCATCTGTGCACATGAGGGCTGTTCGGTTAGTTCCAGTTTAATAGTGAGTACATGTGGTGTTTGTTTTTCCATTCTTGTGATATTTCACTTAGGAGAATGGTCTTCAGTTCCATCCAGACTGTTATAAAAGGGATTAATTCATTTTCTATGGCTGAGTAGTACTCCATGATACACATACACCACATTTTATTAATCCTTTAAATCAGAGTCATGGATGATAAACTCTTGAATATCCACAAATAACCTTCTTTTTTCCTAGACAGATATTGATAGCTTTGTTGGGTATTACATTTTATATCAAGGTCATTTTCTTTTGATGTTATTCTGCCACCTTTTAGCTTCTGGTATTGCAAATGAATATCCCCAATACTGCACTACTCTGATCTTTTCTTTTTAAAATAAAAATTTCCCCATCGTGAAGTTTATATGATTTTTTCCTTTATCCTTAAATTATTTATATTTAGCTGCAAGAATCTATCTATGGTGTCATCTTTCCTTATGAAGCCCAAGTCTTTGGTTGCAATGCCCGGAGTCGTGGCAGTTCTGCAAGTGATGCAAGGTAAAGATGTCTGGCAGTCTGTCCACAAGCAGGACACACCCCCCCACTGCACTGACAATGCTCTCAGCTTTCCTAATCTCATAAGTAGGAGGAGGTGGACACTTTTGGCTCCTTGGAGACCAGGCAGATCAGGCAAACTCATACAGACCCAATCTGGTTCTTACAGTTCTATAGCCCAGGCTTTTTCTAGGAGATGATATATATATGGTATAGATAAATATAGATATAGGTATACATATAGATATATGGATATCATATTCTTGGTTCACACTAGAGTCCTGCCTCTAGTGCCTACACTACCTACCATCCACTAGGGCCTTAACAACACTGTTTCCCTGGATTCCCCTAGAGCCAAATCTCTCTTTTCTACTCAGTTGCCCACAGGACCCGGAAACTGCCTTAGGACAGCTGGCTGATTTAGGGTTAGATTGAAAGGTAATAAAAATGCTTATGAGTCACCATCTTTCTGGAATTATTCCAGAAATTGCCTCTTTAGTCATTTATTGATGTTTTTTAGTTATAAGGTATGATGCAGACCCTCAGAAAAGTGCTTAGAATAATTAGATGTAAACAACTATAGGAAATATATTTATCTTTTTTGAAAAAAATACCTAAACATTCCAAAAATGAGGATATATTTCTTTCTAATGAAGCAGACATTTTCAATTTACTCATACTTTGTCAAGATTTAACAATATTTCTTACGTGGCAGAATAGGTGCAATAATGTCAAAAGGAGGGTTTTATCCAGATTCTTATACTCGATAAGAAATTATATTTTCCCTTTGGTATGTAGCTCATTCATCCTTTGAAGTAACTAGTCAACCTCCTCAAAATCATTCACACCTTCCTCTAAATCATTTATTTTGTTAGTATTTGCAAAAAGTATTGTGTAATTAGTTGTTAGAATATTAATCTCTCTCTCCCTCTAAATATTTTTCTTCATGAACGCTTGGGTTGTATTTCTGAATATTGATATTGACACATGAGATTGTTCAATAATTGTTATAATTGTTGACTTGAGTCTAATATTCAATCAGATGAAGATATTCCATTATGTGAAACATTAGAGGGAATTTTTAATAATCAATTTTGTTATGAATCTAACAAAAGATTACTTGTCAGAAGCATTATTGCCTAATAGGACAATTACATTTTAATTTGTATCCTTTACCAACAAAAATTTTAGAGTAATGTCTAACAAAATCCCATAAAATTCCCAGAATAAATGCATAAAGTCATATATAACATTTGGCCACAAACTGGTCATGTGCTTGATGGTGGTCCTTCAAGATTATGCTACCATAATTTTACTGTACCTTTGCTATGTTTAGATACACAAATATTGTCCTTTGTGTTACAATTGTCTACAGCATTCAGTACAGTAACATGCTGTACAGGTTTGTAGCTTAGGGGCAGTAGGCTGTACCACATAGCCCAGGTGTGTAGTAGGCTATACCCTCTAGGTTTGTGTAAATACACTCTATTATGTCCACACGATGAAATTGCCTAACCATGCATATATCAGAATGCATCCCCATCATTAAGTGACACATAACTTTACATTGTGACAGGGTTTTCCTAATAAATGGAATCGTATTCTCAATTGTAATAACCTTGGAAAACTGTGCCCAGATTTCTTTCTTTTAGTGTCTTTTATCACAAAAAGGTCACATGATGGTCACAAGGTGACTCAATAGTAACTTACAATGAATTTTTTTATAACTTATATGGGAATTTGCCCTCTGAGGTTACTGTTAAATGGAGCTGTTGCTATCATAACTGTCTGGAGAATTTTCTGGGATAAGTAAACTTTTAATTAGGAAATTCTTTCTCCTTTATACAGTCAGTGTGTAATGCACTTTAGAAAAGTAATGAAAAATTATTAACTTAACTAGAGATGTCCCTAAATGGAAGCTAGGCTGCTGTGTGGGGTAGGTAACAAGTTGACTCTGGAAAAGTTTCAATAGAGGAAGGGTCTCCATTTGTTTGCATTACAACACAAAGTATTGTAGCCTTGAGCATGAAATTTGACCAGGCGATTTTCATTATTCATTTCAATGTAAAATTCAATCAGCCCATTCAATAAAGACACCTTGCCTATAACACCAAGAAAAGAATTTGTCCTAAAAAAGTATGATTATGATGGTTTTTAAATCAAATAGCAGATGCACACATATGCAGTAAACAATGTGATCAGATCAGGTATCCTGAAGTTCCTAAATTGATACTGTGTTCATCTCAAGGGACACAATACCATCTGTTACCTGTTAGGTTAGTTATTTTTATCATTGTTTAACTTATTTGACTCTTTAAGAGGGTGGATAAGTAATATCAGTCTTCTCTTACATAAATGAAGAACTTGGTATGTCTTGATTTTCAGAGCTGTCATTAAGTAATATTAATATTTACTTTAGGCCTCAAATATACAGGCCTTAAAAGCCATTTTATTATTTTTTTCTAAGTTATATAGCATATATTCCTAATGTACTCCACAGTTAATAATGATTTCATTTTCCAGTGCTGTCTGCCCACATTACAACAGTACCTCATTTAAGTCAAGTAGCCCAATTACAAAGTTTACAGATCCTGGCTTACAAGCGATCAGAGCCACTTGTAAGTGTTCAAGTATGGTAGATACTGGAATTAGCTCAGGAAAAGCTCTAGATCTGCTGAAAGGCCTGGCAGGAGGACATACAAGCCAGACAGTGTACAGTCTTACAGCTTTGTAAGGAAGGAGACCAGAAGCCTGGATGTGAAGCACTCAACAGGCATGGTACAGTAGTGCAGGAAACTCTTATAACTAGCACCTTCTAGGTTTGACCAAGTGTGTGTGTGTGTGTGTGTGTGTGTGTGTGTGTGTGTGTGAGAAGTCCCATACATACTCACTACCATAGCTCTTGGAGTAGCCTGCAACTCAGGCCCTGAAACTATGTGTCTGCCTGGGTCAGCACAGGGCCCCCCTCAGATCTATGGCCTGCCCCGGGTTTCTCCTGAGCACTCAACAAAGGCTTCTGCAATAGAGCTGGTGAAGGTGTGTAGGGACATACAGGTATCTAAACTGTCATAGTCACCTGTATGTGCCCTTTAGGATTTCACAAAAAGTTCAGTTGTTTTCTTCATATCTGCTTTCCTTGTTACCTTTCTTCATGAACTCTACCAAAGGTGAAATAGTTCATGTATCTTTCTTAGAGACTTGTTACCATTTAGAATTCAGTCCCCAAGTTGCCTTGCAATTATTAGCTCTCTGATGAGCTCAATAAAAGCTGTAATTTTAGATTATTTAGGGTATTTTCATCATTATAATCACAGCAAAATTATTCACAGCTTTCCAAATTCCTTATGGACATTGTGTTCTTAGAAGCACCTTTTTGAACAGCCTTTAAATATCATTGAAAAATCATTCATATTCTCAAGAAAATGCTGGCAAAATGTCAGAGTAATGATATGACAAAGAAGAAAATATTTCTATGCTATCTCTATATACTTTTAACAAATCACACATGCATTTATTTATTTATCCATTCCAAAATATTTGCAGATTACCCAGAAAGTGCTAACTATTTTGTTAGCTTCTGGGAATAAATAATATACGATATCCCATTTACTAAAGGATCTAGTTTTATTTTTATTTACATTTGCACAAGAAGACTCTATATCTGTACAATTCACAGTTGGGAAAAAAATCTACAAAAAGCGATATTGGATTTCTCATACATCTCAATAAATAAGTTTTAGTTGTTTAAGAAACAAAGTTTGCATTTCCTTAAACTGTTGCTATGCAACAAATAGCACCTGCAACACATATACATGAAAGGATTAAAGCCATGTTTTCAACCTCATTCAAATAAATTAATCCCATCAGTCCACATCGATACGTGGTAGAACTATAAAGATTTAAAGGAAAGTGAAATTTTCATTGTTCACTAGTACAAAAATGACTGAATGTTTTTATTAGGGTTTATAAAGTTCAATATGAAAGGCTGAAAGAAGGGTTGTATGTTTTGGAAGAGGTGAGAAAAGGGGAATAAGGATGTACAAGGCTTTGCTGGAACTAGTACGTGGAAGTCAGGGATGATCTGGGAGTCTGGATGTTGTTTTGGTGACTCTCTGAATGAGGGTGAAGGGCAGAGTGAGACTGGACCTGGTAAATTCAAAGCAGACAGTGACGGTGCACCTGAGAATAATGGGGTACGGAACAGTGAGCTTCTTGATTTCGATCTTTGTCCATGATAAATATAAACCATGATTGTTAACTGATCTTCTCGAGTAAGTCTCCCAAAGAGAGTGTGCCTCATGTTCAGAAAGTAAATTGTCACATTGGTACAAGAAATGGGTACAACAGGTGTACCAAGTACTTATAATTTTATCAAAAAAGACACTAGCTCCCTAGGTAATGATGCTTTTAAAGAACATAAAAGATCCTATTCTATTCATTGAAAACACACACACACACACACACACACACACACACACACACACCCCTTAAGGTATCGCGGGGAATAGTAACACATAACTATCTAATAATAGTAATTGTAGTAATTGTAAAGAGTAAATAGTAACTCGTAACTATCTACACTAAACTTCCTAGCTTTAAAAAGGTGCAAATTGAGAGTGAGTGACATAACCGATTTAAAAAGCAGCTAATTTTTCAAGAACTTTAAACAGGACTTTATATGTCTTTATTGGATTGTGCCCAATTTTCCATTCTCTGCGGAGCATGTGATATAATTATGTGTTAGGTGTTTAGGTCTATAATAAAAAGATACCCACATTTTATATTTAAAAATGAAGTAACAATTAAGCTATGAATTTCATGCTACTCTTACCTCTAGTATAATTGCTAGACAATTTTCAGGCCATAAATAACCTCACAATTACTTAATGCTTTTTTTATGTTCCGTAGTCTACATGGGAACAATTACATTATTATAGAATAATTACATGAATTATTTTATTTGTAATTGCCATAAAAAGACATTATTCTACCACTTTATTCAAAGCACAAAGACTAAATACAGTATTTGTGATACTGAGTATTTGACCCATTATCAGGGAATTAAATGATATTAAATCTGCACCTTTTACTATGTATTTGAAGAAACATATGTATGAGTCTCTGTGGGTCATTTGTCAAATGCTGTTCTTTAAGTGCCTTAAAACATACTTGGTAAAATAGGAAAAAGAAAATTTCTTAATCTATTTCATTATAATTTTCCTGTATGTGCCCCTTTGCAAGAAGGCTCTATAAAATCATCAAATGGTATGAATGTGGTTTTAAGAACACAACAATTAGAGACTTTGTGTTGTAATGAATAGGCTCCAAACAGCTAAATAGAACTGCATTTAAAAGAATCATTCAATAAACTAATTTCCCTGGAACCCAAGGATGCTTGAATGAAGCTAAAAATTACAATCTGGGAATTAAATTCTCCCAGAACTGTGGGTTTAATTAATTTTCATAATTTTTAGAAATTAATTGCCTCAATCAAGTTGGAGGTATAATCAATTGACTAAGGCTCAGTTAGAAATGCTACCATCTTTGCCTTTCCTGAGCCACCAGCCAGATTTCTGTTATCATAAATTTTTTTTACCATAAAATATCCATAGCAAAAAAAAAAATCATACTGATTAAACTTTTCATTCACCAGCCAGTTCGGGTATCTCTGTGCATAAAATTATGTGGTCAATAAGGAAATACAATGTGATTTATCTTTCTGGGGTTTTGTTTATTTGGTTTTTTGTTTTTTAGTTAAGAAGAATCCACAACTTCATAAATTTTTAGAAACACTACTACTTGCTCTTTTAGGACTGCAATTAATCATGTGAAACTCCCAAAGAGGCTGCATTTTCACATGATTTCATTGTCCATTTTCTAACAGCATTTTCTGTTTCATTGCTGTTGTTCTCTAGGGCACATATGGCCTTTGTTCTATACATATTTGCCTATTTCATGACCAATTTTATTTACTTCAGCTTATTTATCATTAACCTTTTCCTGTTCTCTCTCCTCTTGTGCTGTTAGAATGTGAGTTTTTGCTCAAATTCTTGCAACAAATTTATCCTGAAATTTGATTTTCTCAGTATCTGCTGGCTGATCTTAGATTCTGCAAAAGCTATGCAGGTATTGGAGGCACTTGCAGACATATACGGTTTTGTGAAAACAGAGAGGTTTACCTAGATTTCCAGAGAGTGACTTAGGGTATAGCCTTCCATGCTTTCTTTTCCATTTTGCTTTACCGACTGGGTCTTCACTGAGTCCAGCTGCTGCCACCAACTCTGATTGATGTGTGGTAGCTGAACGGATCCTGTTCCTAATGCTCCGGTGCTGATTTATCACTCTCAATTCTGTTGCAGACTCTATCACAATCAGGGCCTGCAGAAATTCCTCTTCTGTGGAAAGGAAGGTTTCTAGGCTATGTCTGGAAATGAAAAGGAGAACGCAGAGTCTAGACGTTGGCAGAAAACAGGGGTTTATTGATTTATTGTCCATAGAGAAAGCCTTTGCAGCAAGTCAAGTTCTTATCAGATTATGGGGTTCATTTTCCCCGAGATTTGGAGGAATTTTTATTTTAAGTTATTGTATTAATTATCAGTCAGGGTTCTCCAGAGAAACAGAGCCCAATAATATAATAATATGCAATAATACACACAGATAGAGAATTTATTTATGTTAAGGAATTGGCTCTTTTGATTATAGAGGCTAGCAAGTCCAGTAGGGTTGGCCAGCTGGCTGGAGACCCAGGAAAGAACCAATGTTGCAGTTCAAGTCCAAAAGCTGTTTGCTGCAGGATTCACTCTTGCTCAGGGAGGTCAGACTTTTTTTTTTTTTCTATTCAAGCCTTCAACTGATTGGATGAGACTCGCTCGCATTATGGAAGACAATCTATGTTAATCTCATCCCCAAGCACCCTCATGCAAACATTCAGAGTAATGTTTGACCACATATCTGAGCACTTAACCCACCCACACTGACACATGAAATTAACCATCACAGATATTTAGCTTAAAAAAAATACAAAGATAAAGTAGCAATGGAAATTTTGCATTCACTTTTAATGTAGAACATAAACTTTCAAACAATTTTAATCTTGTTGCAAATCACCATTATATATGTGTGTGTGTATATTTATATAGGCCCCTAGCAATAACCTTTCTTATTTTCAGTATAAATGAGAAGATTTGGAAAATTATAGGGATAACAAGCATATCCTAGGTGGCAGGATACTTTGCAGGGTCTTGAACATGCAGTGTTACATGGAGAATAGCATGCCCTTATCCAATCCTCATGTTCTTTACTTGTGAAATATAAAATAGCTGTAAAATATTAACTGTGAAATGTAGTACAGCATAATTTCTCAGTGTGCTTCCAGATCTGACAGTTTCTATATGTATTTTACAGTGGCAACAAGGAACATAAATGCTCATTAAAGAATGGGCCTTGGGATATCTGGTATAAGATAGCCACAGACTATCTGATGAGTAGATAACTGTGAGATTTAACTTTATGTGTTAAATTGATTTGGTCACGACAGTCGGATAATGGGTAAAACATTATTCTGAATGTTTCTGTGAGGGCACTTGGATGAGATTTACATTTAAATTGGTGGATTTTGAGCAAATCATGACATGGATGGTCTTTATCCAATCAGTTGAAGTCCTGAATAGAAGAAAAGACTGAACTCCCCAGCAAGATGGGATTCTTCCATCTTTCTGACTTCATGTACAACATTGGCCCTTCCTGAGTCTCCAGGCTACTAGCCTCCTGCCATAAGAGTTTGGACTCACCAAGCCTCTACAATTGTGTGAGCCAACTTTTTAAAACAAATCTTTTCTTATATGTGACACACATCTTATTGGTTTTGTTTCTCTGAAGAACTCTGGCTAATACAATAACCCAGTCTCAAAACTCCATCCAGGTTGAGACCAGTGCTGTTGCGACCAAGTGGCTCACTAAGCTAAGCTAAAACAGAAAAAGATAACAATGTCACACGGAATAATATGCAGAGGACCAAAGTCTGGTGAATCCAAGTGTCATAAATGACATAATTCTTTGGCTTCATGTGCCCCAATCAGGTCCTGGAACCTTTGTCTACAGATACAGCCAAGTCTTAACCACTTGAAACCCTGACCAAGTCTACACACTCCTGCAAAGCTTGTCTAACCTGAATCTAACCATGAGACAACAGTAAACACACTTAAATTGAGGGACATTCCACAAAATAACAGGTCTGTATTCTTCAGAGATACCAAGGTCTAGAAAAGCAAGGAAAAACTAAAAAAGGAAACAAAAAAAATTTTAAAAATTAAGTAAAATGTAATGTACGCTTTGAGATTGATTGAAAGTGAGCACTTACAGTGTGGTTACAAAACAATGAATAACAGAGTCCCTTCCCTGTAGTAGCCCACACTCAGTAAGTTAGACAGATATATAAGCAGGAAAGTACAGATTAGAATGAAAAGGGTGATAATGAGGATTCTTAAAATATGCTAGGGCAGCTGAAAGTAGAAACCAAAATCTACCCGGGGAAAGAAGTTGAAAGATGGAGATATTTGAGCTGGGTGTTGAAAGAGAAGATTAGACTGTGAATCTTAGAGATTTGGGTTCAAATTTCTCTACTTATAACTTGTCATTAGAAAAGTCATTTTATCTCTCTGAAGCTCAATCTAATTACCTGTAACACAAGAAAACCTATTAGAATTATTTTGAATATTTTCTGAAATCAAGCATATAAAAGTTTCTAACATAATGTGGTCACCAAATAAATTATATCTTAATCTTAGGTACTTTCAGGGGAAACAAAAAAGCTTTTGCAAAGTATGAAGCTTGGGAAGGTTACAAGAAAAGCCAAAAATGTTTTACAGGTGTTCTTAATATAATATGAATGAGAGTGTCTTTGTTGCTGTCTGTAAATACCTGCAGTCTTGGCCATATCCTTAGACATTATGGTTGACTTTTAAAATATCCCACTGGTGATTCTGATTATAGTTGGAATAAGAGCTACCATTTCTGAAAACCTATTTCATGCTAGTGGCTTTGCATTTATTAGTAACATTATGTCCATCCTGTAAGATAGGCATACATCTTTATTTAAAACATGAACAATATGTGGTCCATGAGAGATTAAGCACTTGCCCTCAGTCGGACAGATACCGAGAAGTTGAGGTTTCATTCTAGGTCTGTATAACCATGAACTCTGTGCCGATTTCAATTCCACCTAACATTCTCTAGTGATTAAATTTAACACATAATTCACAGGAAGGATTATAAAGTTAATCAAAATAAGAAGCAGAAAATAAATACTGACATTTCAGTGAATACAGACTATTGATTATTCAAGATCTCATTCTATACTTTAGGACAAGCTGCTATTTATTCCCACAGATGTTTCCTCTTTATAAACTACATCAAAGGGACTGAAGATAATACATGCTAATTTCTATAGTCCTTTGTCTCATAATTCCTGCCGGTGGCGTTGTTAGTAGAATTCAGAATATATTTGTTTTTAAGTATACAATTTAAGAAATTGTATTCAAAGTAAGATATTGCTGTCATAAAAAGAAAGTCACATTTATCATGTATGTTTTAAAAATTGCTTCTGCAAAAATTTAAAATTTTTTCATAACTCAGTATTTAATATTTGTCTATTTTGACTGAAGAGGTAATAATATGCATGTTGTGATTAACGTTTGTACAAAATATGGGTGATTTCTTCTTCTGATTCTTTCTCATCATTGATAAACAATTGAATTTTTAAGTAGAATTTAAAGAATACTTACAGTTTTTTTAAAAGAAATATCTTCTCTATAATAATCTTCTTTTTCTTTGCATTTAAAAAAATGATCAATTTTCTGAATTACTATGGTGCCCCCCAATTCATTGTCAAAGCAAAAAATAGCCACATAAAAGTACAAGCATACACTAGTGGGGCATTGTCATGCCTGATTGAGAACCACCACCTCAAGATAGACTGTTAGGGGTCTCAGTTACCCCCTGCCTCAAGAGAACCTGAAGTATTATATCCCCATTCCCTACACCTTTGTAAACTCAAATATTTTAGGTCCGAAGAGCAAAAATTCATCCTCAATGCAGAGAGGCTAGCAACCACTCCCCCATGCATTTAGTTTTCTCTAATATTTTGAGGCATGGGTATTTTTTTTTCTTTTCTTGAAAACTTAGTCATGTAATGTAGAGAATGTGTTCTATTTTATCCAGCTTTTCAAATGTATTGCTCTGAAAGTGCTTACAGATTATCTGGGCTGTCACTATGTTAAAGTAGAATACTCCTCTTAGAATTAATCTTTTCTGTGTGTATGGACTTCTTCTCAAAGCTACACTGCATGTTTCCCAACAGACTGTAGTGTCCAGCCATGCAGTGACTATTCCATAGACATTCATTTAATCTCTATGCTTCATATGATACTTTGCAAGGAATGGGTCTAAAACATGTTTGTAAAGAAGCAATGTAGCACAGTGGAAAGAGCACAAACCCAGCAATAAACGGGTGATCTTACTTCCTGCTTTGCCAGGGATAGATCCAGTTTTTGCTGATATCCTGGGCTAATTGCTAACTACAACCCCTTTTCATTTTCAAATGTGTTTAAGTCTGGGTGATAAATTCTAAAACCATCCGGCAAAGAGAGAGCATGTTTTATTATAATTGCGTTTGTTGAATTCAACCAACATACTTTCTAGGGAAAAAAAAAAAAAATATATATATATATATATATATATGGAGCTTGGTGGTTTCACTGCTCTCAACAAGTAGCTCTACGACCTCAGGATTTGCTTATGTAATGCTCTTTTCACTAGAAGGAATGACTGTCAATTCAGTGTATGAATAACGTAATTAATAACTTTGCAAGAAGTTATTATGGCAAAATGTAATCAATTATACTTTATGCTCTGTAATAAAGCAATATATTAAAAATATGCTTGGGCAAATTTTCAACCATTACACATTGGTCTGTTTTTATAAACCAATTATTTATAGATCCTCTATCCTTGGTTTCATAGTGCTTTAACCAGGAGAGAATAAGTCTGAACTCTGCAGAATTCACAGTTCAGCACAGAGCATCTAGATTCCAGGGACAGATGGTGATGCAACTAAAAAACCCACTAATAGTAAGACAGAGCTGGGCCATGATCAGATCTTTTGAAGCTGTAGTGCTCATAATTCTAGAAATGGGATATATCAAGGTCAATAAAGAAAAGACATGTTATTTCCCCAGCATTAAATAGAAAATAATTCATCCAATACATCATGTTGACACAGGACATCACAGGTCAGGAGAAGTGTGTCTCCTGGAGAGAAATTGGGAAATAAATATGTTTTATGCTCAGATGACCTTATTTGTTGATGACTTTATCTTATTCTTCAGTAAGCACAGAATTATACACCGATTTTGCAATACTAACATTTCATTTCATTAGCCATTTTAGGGACAATGATGTGAAGATCAATGTTGTGGTGAATAAGAACCTGTGTCCTTCAAGTCTATGAAAATGATCTCATAGTTTCACTACTTTTATCAAGAATTACTGACTTTCTGCTACCTTCTTTAGAAGTATTGGCTACCTAATATTCATATAAATCTGAGACATTTTATGAACCTTATATCAGAACCCCTTGGAGAGAAAGGTATCATTACCATTATTTTATGGATGAGAAAATTGAGCCTGAGAGGTATAAAATAATTTTTCTATGTTTACCTACTCATGGAGGCAAAGCCAGTTTTTGAATTCATATTAATAAAATTCCTTTGTTCATTAATTTATACCCCTTGGAGTATTTCTGGGCAGGAATGAAAGATGATTTATAGTCCCTCAAGGAAGTTATAAACAAAGTGCATCTGAGTGAAAATGTTCACATCTATGTTGTAATCCAGTCATCACCAGGAAAAGTCGGGTCTGGAGTAAAAGAATTATAGACTCCCATCTAGTTGGGTAAGGCTTGTAATGCTAAATGGGATTTTTGCAACTCCTAAAATATTTTTAAAATGTGTGGTTATTTGGTATCCACAACACACATGTGAGAAACATTAGGTATAGTGGCTAATTCATTTGTCAGAGAGAAATAGTTAGTAGTTGTTGTCTCAGTTATAATTTGAATACCCATGTGTCTGATACACAAGTCCTTGGATTTGCCACTATCTATAAATGCAAAAAGTATTTTCTGAGCACTTATTCTGTATCAGGTACGGGTAGAGCCTCTAGGAATGCAACAGTTAACAGATAGGGGCCCCTGTATTAATATGGCTTCATTCATTAAGGCAACATAGAAAGTATAAATGAATAAAATGGGCAGGAGCTTCAATAGTGTGACACTGAGCATTATGCAAATAAAGGCGGGCATAGGTACAGATTTCGAGCAGAGATTGCAGCAAGTGCAGAGGCCTGCAGGTTGGAGTGTTCCTGACATGTTTGAAAAATAGCAGGGAAACTAGAGCCGTGGCAAGAGAGCGGTCAGTGAGGAAGCACTGGCCAATGCATGTGAGGACCTGTCGTCCATTGCAATAGCTCCGTGGTCTACTCAAAATAAGAGGCCATTGGAAGGTTTGAGTTGAGAATGACAAAATCTGACTTATATCTTGAAAGAGGTGCAGTGGAAGTTGTTTATTCCCCATTCCAACACATAGTGTTTTAAAAAATACAGATTTAAAAAATACTCCATAGCTGTCTGAGCTTTGAAAACTGTGTGTGTAACTGTAAGTATCCAGTTCATGATCAATATTTAACTTTGTCTACAGACAAAGCATTCTCTTATCAGTAAGCAAAGGCTCAAATCGTAGCAATGATTTTGCATGAGTGACTTAATCTCTCTGAGGTTTAGTCTCTTGATCTATATGATAGTGACAAAAACTACTACTGATTTTGGAGGGATTGGAGAACAAGTGAGTTCATGATTACACAGTGCTTTGCTCAAATACAATTCTGCCAAAAGCAACATTGAACAAACGTTGTTAATCCTGTTTTCAGGATTTGATGAGGTTGAGAGTAACTTGACAAGACCATAACATAAAAGATGGCAGAGTTGGATTAAACTCAGATGCCAATGGCTCATTTATTGATGAACTTACCACAAATATGTATACACATATAGAAATTCTGACATTTATATACACACTGCAGAACCAGCCTAATCTGGCTCAATTTTGTATAATAAAGCGGTGAGTTGGTTTTCATTTGCCATGGACCCCCAGGTTGCAAGTTACATAGCCTGAGCATGCCCAGAAGAACCAAGCAGACAACCATAGGTGGAACCTAAGTGCTGGAACTGCGGAGTAGAAACCAAATTAAGAAGACACCACATGGTATGATCCATGATCCAATCAGATGAGGCCCTGGCCTTGCCCCATGGCATGATCCATTCAGATCATGCCTCCAGCATCATCCCATTGCAAGATCTAATCAGATCATGCCTCATTACTCTCGACATATAAAACATGCCCCTCCCCCAGTTTGAGGAGACAGATTAGAGTTTTTTTCTCCTGTCTCCTTGCCAGTGGAGCCACAATAAAGCTTTTTTTTCTCAAAAGCCAGTGCCGAGAGTACTGGCTTCTGTGCAAGTCAGACAGTGAGTCCATTGCTCACTGGTAACATATATGATAAAGCACCTATTCTACATCATAGAATACCTGTTGGGAAATGTCTGTGTGCTGAGTTTAGACAGTAGCAAACTTTCAGTCTCATTCCAGGAAGTCTATAGCCCAAGACTTTCTTACATAGATGTGCACTCATCAGTTACTACTTTGATATTTGAATGTAGGAGCCATTAAAAGATTAAATATATATGAGAAATATTTTGTTATGAGACTCTGTATGTGTTTTCTGGATGGGAATTAAAAATAAAATGTCTTGCATTTAATTAAAATTTAAGTAAGAATCAAACATGATATTCCAAGAAACCATCTTGAAAGGTTTCTATGTTTTAAAAAATTCTTATAGTGAGATAAATATGGATCAAATCCTAGAAAACAGAATGGTAAAAGGACATTAACACACATTTATCTAGCATGAGTGCCTGTGCCAACACACCCATCCTGTATTGGTCCATAGAAAATACATACGCAAAATAGAGTATTTCATTCAAACCAGGAAGTCTGTGGCACACTGATTGATACCTCACTTTACCTTTTAGCAAACTTCTTAAATGTAATAATATGTATCCCCTGGGATTATTCTCCATGGTTTTTGGTTCTGCCCTGTCGATTCTTTAGTTTGTCTTTTAAGTTATCCTTCCTTTCCTATATGATATGGATCGGTAGTGGGTAGCCTAATTGGATGGCTGCCTGTGTATGGGCAATTTAAGGTCCAAAGTTCATGTTTTATGCTTTACTGCTTCTGTTCCTTTCAGCCAATGCTGGGGCTTTCACTAATATAATTTTCTTACAAACTTTGTTTCTTACAAACATTTTTATAAATCTTATTGAAGTTTACTGCATTTAGACAAAAAGTCACAACGACAAATCTCTTTGAGAGATCCATTTCTCTATCTGGCTCCCTTTAGATTATTAGACTCTATTGTTTCAAAGGAATGGTCTCTGAGACACTAACACGTGATCCTTAGAAAGCTGTTTGTCTCTAAGAAAGTATCTGTGAGTTACAACCTTAGAACTCTGAGGTCATACCAAAAGGTCTTTATAGTCATATCTCAAAACCTCAAAACAGCAACAATTTTTTTTTTTGCTAGGGTTTTGATGGGTCAGTAATTTCAAAGCACTTGGTTGGGAAGTTTTTACTTCGTAGTTTTTAATATCCCTCACTACCTAGCAGTTGGTGCTGAAAATCAATGAGAGCTCATCTGTGATTCTCTACTGGAGACCTGCACATGACTCTCCAAGACAGTCATCTCAGGGTAGTCATACTTCTTAAATAGCACAGCTAGCTTCTTTCAGAGTATCCCATGTAACCCAAGAAATCATGTAGAAATGACATGGTCTTAAGTGGACTATGCTCACAAGTCACATGGCATAACTTATACTGAACTCTGCTAGTTATTAATAGAACTGAGTCACTGAGGCCAGTCCTGATTCAAAACCTCTCTGAAAAGGTGATGTTTAAGCGCAGACTTGAAAGAAGAGCAGCAGAATATAGGTCAATCTGGAGGAAAAGCAATTCTGAGAGAGAAAGAACAGTTAGAATACATGTGCACATGTACGTGAATGTGTGTGTATGTACATGTGTTCATGTGTGGAGGGGTGGATGCCTGGATCTAGGGGTGGGGGCATGGTAGGGGATGAAGTCAGTATAGCAGGTGGCCATGTCTTTCAGGATCATGGACACTGTTGTAAACATTGTGTACATTCCTCTGAGTAAGATAAAAATCCATTAAGGAAATTGAATGCATAATTAAAAGCCTGTCCACTGTGAAAACTATAATCCCAGATGGTTTTACCAGTTTATTCTAACAAATATTTAAAGAAAACATAATATACATCATCTATAAAACAAGTAAAAAGAGCAACAAGCAATCTAAATATTATGAAATAAATACTAAGCTCAGTGACAAAGGAAAAACATAGGCCAAAGTCAGTCATAAAGATACATGCAAATTCCTTAACAGACTATGTGAAACAAAATTCCACATCATATAGAGATAATAAAAATGAAAAAGTGTATTTTATTTCAGAAATGAAAGATTACTTTATTATTCAAAATCAGTCGAGAAATTCACCACATAAGAGTAATAGAGAAAATTCACCATGATTATTTCAAATGATGCATGGAAAGAGTTGTATAAAAATTAATATTTCATGATACACAGTTTTAGCAAATTATTAATAGAAGAAAATACCTACAAAAGCAATTAAGAAAATACCATTTTTAATGGAGACTTGCTTCAAATGTTCCATTTGAAATTACAAAAAATAGAAGTATATTTACAATCACACTTGGCCCGGAGATCTTATTTCATTCAATATGTTAATTAAAAGAAATAGAACTTATAAGGATTTACAAAAACCCTGCCATTACTTGCAGATAACATGTTCACATACACAGAAAATGCAAACAAATCTATAAAAATATATGAAATTAATAAACTATATAGAAAGTATGCTGTATATATGAACATTATACAAAAATAATATTTTAATATTTTGGCAATAAACAATTAGAAAATACACATAATGGTCAAGCATGGTGGCTCACACCTGTAATCCCAGCACTTTGGGAGGCCAAGGCTGGAGGATTGCTTGAGACCAAAAGTTCAAGACCAGCCTTAGCAACACAGTGAGATCCCATCTCCACAATAAAAAATGAAATTAGCCAGGTGTGGTGGCATGCATCAGCTACTCTGGAGGCTGAACTAGGAGGATTGGTTGAGCCCAGGAGTTTGAGGTTGCAGTGAGCTATAATCACGCCACTGCATTCCAGCCTGGGAGATAGAATGAGACTTTGTCTCAAAAAAAAAAAAAAAAAGCATTTAAAATCTTACATTAACAATACCATTAAAAAGTCATCTATCTAGGGAAATTCTAATAAAATATGTAAGGCATTTAAAAATATAAATTGCAAGACCATTCTGTAAATACGTCACATCTTTACTTTGATCCATATATTCAGTTTCATCTTAATCTAAAGATTATTATTAAGGAAAATTTAATGATAGTTGGTGAAATTAAGATTATTAAAGTAGCTCCATAAAATGAAATGTACAAGATAATTCTAAATTAACATGCAGAGTCAGAACCAAGAATAGCCAAGACCCTAGAGAAGAACAATGATTTATGACTTCCTCTACCATATATCAAGGCATACATATTATAAAGCTATAGTAATCGAGATGCAAAGGAAGACAGATAGGACAATGGAATGGAAAGAGAAAACCCAGAAATAGACGCAGATATTTAGGGATACTAGACTAGTAAAAGGTTAGCACAATAGAGTGGTAGGGAAATTATGGTACCATATATATATATACATATATGTATACACACATATATAACATATATGTATAATTATATGTAATATATAATTGATTACATATAATGATATAGCATATATGAGTAAAATTTATATATATAAATACACACACATGTGAATATGATATTTTACTACTGCCTCATACCAAAAAAAAAAAAATCAATTTTAAATGGTTTATAGAAATCAATGTGAAAGGGAAAACACAAGAAGTGAATACTTTCATGTCTTTGATGTACAGAAAGATTTCTGGAATTGTACACAAATAGTCTTCATATAAAAGGAAAATATTAATAAATTAGATCTTATCCAAATTTATAATTTATATCCATCAGAAAACACTGTTGTGATAAGAAAAGGTAAATGACAAATGGAAGAAAATTGTGTAACACATATACTAGTCAGAAAGGGTTTGTATGAAGAATATATAAAGAAATACTGTAAATCAATAACGTAACATTGAAAATTTATCTAAAGCTGACAATCCAGTAGAAAATTTGTACAAGAGACTTGAACAGGCATTTTATAAAACAGGATAAATAAAATGTGAGTAAACAAATGAAACAACATTCAACCTCATTATTAATCAAGGAAATGAAAGTTAAATGCCCTAGACAATGTGTAAAATTAACAAATGACAGCTCTGGTTGATGGGAAGGATGTATTGAGAAGCTAAAGTAGTGCAATCACTTTGGAAAATATTCATTATTTTCTACTAAATTTTAATATATGACTATATCATGATTTATCAACTATGCTTCAACAGAAATACGAATACAAGTGCATTAAGAAATATATTTTAATATTTAGCTTTTGAAAATATTGTCTTTATGCTTGGAAAAAAGGCTCATATGACCATTAAGAGTAAAATGAATAGGAAATGTCTCTTTATACAATAGAATGAAAATGAAGAAATTAAAACTACTTTCAATATAGATGGAGCTCCTAAATATAATGTTACACGAAAGAAGTCAGAAAAAATTTACAATTAAGCTATAACTTTAGAAGTTAGATTATTGACAGTCTTAGAATAAAAGAAAGAAGATGGTTACTTAGCTGGACAACAAAATGCTTCTGATACTGCCAATGCCCTATTTGGGGGACTTTTGCTTGTGGATATAGTGCTGTTAATTTTGTGATAATTCTGAGTTACATTTTTGTGTTTTTATATTTTGTTGACATTTTGCAATACAAATTTTAAAAATAGATAAAATTTTTAACATAAGCGTGGCCATGCAGTGGTGTGTTCCCCAGCTCTCTTTGTCTATCTCTCTTGTCCCATGCCTCTCTTTACCCTCAGGGCTCCCCTTCACACTGGCCTTCTTTTATTTCCTAAGAAGCCCAGTGCAGTGCTTCCTCCTACCACTGGTATTTGCGCGAGCTGTTGACTTTGCCTGATCACTCTCATTCTTTGCATTTGAGTTTAGTTGTTCCCTTTTCCCGGAAAACTTTCCTAGAACTTCATTTCTAGGTCAAACCCACTTTAAATTAGCATGTAAACTTTAAAAATTTTTATATAATCATGAGTTGCTTACCTTTTTCCATATAGCATAAAAGTAATTTTACATTTACTGCTATCCTTACCATTATCATTATTTGATTAATGTCCTGCAATGTCTCATTATGAAGAACAAATGAAGTAAAAGCATTAAAGCACCAAGAATGATATTTGACCCAACATAAGCTCTTAATAAATATTACTTATTATTATTATTTAGCATCATCTTAGAAAGCAATATTTGCCCCAAGAGATTTACCCAAGGTAGCTAGTTAATAAGCATCAGACTCACAAATAGTTCTCCTTTATTTAAACTGTAATTCTTTGCAATATAGAATTTTACAAAATGTGATATGTGGAAAAAGTATACTTGAGCATTCTATAATCCATAGAATATGATTAAACAAACCTAGTACGTATTCAATGTATCTTCCTTTGAAGAATATCAGTAGTATGATTTCATAGCCTACATGGCAAGGGTGTAAAAATAAACATTAACTCAATTTAACTGAATCAATTACACTCTTATGTTCAGTTCTATTGGGTTGGCTGTCTTTTCATATATACACGTGTACACACACACAGATGCAATAGGATATATTATTTTGTAATGGCTATCATTTATTTAGATTACATTCCCCTTCAAGCATTCTAATGGAAATTTTAATTGTGTTATTTATAACCCTCACAACAAACTCTATGCAAAAAATAACATAATACTTCTTATTTGGGGAGAAACAATAACCAGAGTGGTTAAATAGATTGCTAAAGACTCTGGAATAAACAAATAGTTAAATCAACATTGAAACCTAGTTTGTCTCTCTCTAAAGCTTGTGCTCTTTTCTATTCATAACTCTTCCTCTCAAATAATAATTATAAAATTATGTTCCAAAATGAACATGTAATGTAATATATGGATATACTCAAATGCAAAATCATGTGAATCAGAGAACTGGAGAATATAACCAAATCACTTTGGTGATATAATTGAGGTGATATAATTGAGTTACCTGCTATGGCATCATTCTCAGGAGCCCTGTACTAAGTAAGTTTGTTCTGTCATGTGTGCATATGTTAGCGATTTTCGCTTGTTGAGGTAGATTTCCAAAATCCAAATGGCAAGTGTATTTATAATTCACTTTGCATTACTCTGAATGTTTGCTCAAGTGTGCCATCAGGTATATTATCTGAATCGCTCCTTATTGAGAGATGTGATATTATTGTTTGTTAACTGTATCTCAAGAAGTGTAGTAACAAAATGAGTAGCATTGCTATCATCGGCTGGCATTATGGAAAATTGTTCTCCTTCTAGGTTGTAGACATTTCTAGAGAGGGATGGTATCAGCGATTAGAAGTCTATGTCATTGGGAAATAAAGGGCATCCTAAGAAAAAGCTAAGTATATGCAAGCATCGCTACGAAAACATTTGGTTGAACAACATTATGCCAGCATTAGGAGTTTGTTGTTGCCACTCCCATTGTAAAATCTTAATAAGCCTTTTTGCAGGCAGTATTTTGTGCCAAATCAGCAAGGAATTTAAACTGAGGAACTCTGATCTATTTCATGAGATTAGCATGTAAAGAAAAGATGTGCATGTACAATATGTTTACAATTTTATATGCCTTCTTATTGGTATTCTTAACTGCATCCAAAAATAAACTCTCATTTTGATGAGGCTTCAAAAGGATAGAATCCTCAGCTTATAAATGTACATGTTTTGTAGTTGAACGATTTTCTACAGACGAGCTTCTGGCTCCATGTATTTTTCTTCTACTGCTCACAACACAGCTGCGGTGGCAAGCACTGCAGGTTGTTGTTCATACTACAACAATACCTCTGGCCCTGACCCCTGGTGTCAAATGCTAGAAAAGTGGGCACAATGCAATAGAGGATACCTCAAACATGCTCAGTCTAATTGTAATAAGTTAGCTAACATGGAAGTAATTAAAAACCACATTCATGAATTCTACTAAATTTAAACTCATCTCCCCCAACTTACCAGTTTCTTAGGTAGATCACCAAAAGGCCCACAGTTGTACAAATGCCTCCATCCTAGGGAGATACATGAAGGAAAATCATTCAGGATCTTCTGTCGCTTAGAAAATTTGATAACAATATATGACCATGTGAACACACTCCCCAGTGAAGAGACCAATTCAAATGAAGGGCTCTGAGACTTGAATATCATGTCCTCTATGATAAACCTGACATACTCCTAACTATGAAATACAGGATAATTTATACAACACATCTTCACATCATCTGTTATACTACCCTGTGACTAAAGCATGGTTAATATTCATAGTTCAAAATGAGAAAAATTATTCCATGATACATTGCTAATTTTTACAAAGGTAATAGGCACAAAGTCTAGATTCTGTGGTCTTTTAATTCTATCAAACTATTTACTGCTATGAGTACTGCCCCATTTGTAATATTGGAACTAGCACTTGGCAGTGAAGTTAGATTCATTCATTCAGTAAGATAACAGCCGTAGGTGTTGAAATACCCGGCCAACTATGTGAGGGTCTCCGCTGATCCAGGTCCACCACTGTGACTATGTCCTTAAGGCAGTGGCTCTTGGCTCTTGGCATAAGACAAACTTTCAAGGGGTCACAGAAACTTCTGATACATGAGCAAAATTACTGTCTGTTTCCCAGAAAAAAATGAACATGCACATAAATTTTAACATATAGTTCTGTGGTATACTGGAGTCCCCCTGAAGCCTATCAATTAAATTAGTGTTCAAGGACTTTGATTGAGAATGTCTGCTTTAATGTTAGGGTAAAGAAAATCAAGAGTTGAGGCATCACCCTAGGCTGATCCTTCCCCATCTCTAATCCCAAGTGGATTCTCAAATGAATGTACTTTTACTAAAACATTGCAATGACAACCAGGAAAAGTAATGGAAGCAAAATAACCCAGATTTCCTAAATTATTTTTCACCATATTGTTCACCCTATAATCACTGACAATATGTATCAGATGCACATTTTATAATTAATTTTAATTGTTAACATGCATCTTAACAATTCTCTTCTTCCTTCTATAGATGAATTTTACAATTGGTTCTTTCACTTTCCTTATTTCTTTAAATGAAATCTTCCAAGGATATCTATCAGAAATATGTATACATACAACTATTATGTACCCATAATATTTAAAACAAAAAATTTGAAAAAATAAAGTCTCAGTTTTGCTTAACTTTCCTCCCTAAATATTAAGATGAATACTACAATGGTGATAAAATTTAGGGCAAAAAAGGATTGCATGTGATTTTATCTTTCTAAAGTATAAGTTAGTTTCATTTTTAAAACTTTGCCATGACCACAGTAAATTGGAATTGATCTAAGTTGTCATAGAGTTCCATTCCCCTTGTCAGTGAATAATGTAGGAATGGGTTTTGGTGTTAAAATGAGACACACAGAAAAAAATTTCCTTTCTTCCCTCTTTCCTTCCTTCCTTCCTCCTACCTTACTTCTTATTCTGCTGGATGTTAATACCTTCACTTAATATCTAGAATTACTGCAGTCTTCTTTATACCATGAAGCCAGTGAGGTTCAGGAGAATATGTGGAAAATGGAAGATCAGAAAAATAAGAAGAACCCAAGTATTGATGATTTCACTGACCCACTGCGTTAACCAGTTCCTAGAACTGCTCTACTTTCAAAACTGGTGAAATGATTCATATTAAGTCATTATTTCAATTATAGGCCATTTGGAGGTTGAATTTTCTTTTATTTGCTGCCAACAGCATCCTAGCTAATGCCTCTTTGCTGCTTTCTGAGCAAGTCAGAAAGTTCTCAGGGATGACAAATGCAACTTTACTGATTTGATAATAGTTAATAGTTGCTCTTTCCTGGTGGTTTATACACTTGGCTGAATAGATTCCCTGCCCAATAGCTGAGAAGATAAAATGACTTTCCTTGAAGCCAAAAAATGTTATCAAAGATATTATCTCCTAGTATGACATTTTTTGTGGCCTTCATTTTTCTCAGCAGCTAGTAGTGAGAAATCTTTTCTGAAGGAGATAATCATGGTCAAAATGGATTGCAATTCCAATGTCTGAACTGTCCAATGATTTGTACAAAAAGTTGCAGCAAATTGATCCTTCTTCTTGGTAGTTTAAGGAGGACTAAGTTTCAAATAGCTCCATTATGATGGGTTTAATACATATTTGATTCAAGGCTCCCAAGACTAAAAAAAAAAAAAACGTTTTAGGTCAACTGTTCATATTAAGTCCCCCAAAAGTTCAATATGCCCAAAAACGTGCTCTGCATAATAAGATACTTTAAGATTACCAACTTCCAGTCTGGCTTTTTCCACTTCATAGCAAGTGATTATTCTTTTGATCCTCAGTACTTGCTTATATATTACGGGAACTTTTCTAACTTGTTTCAAAGTCCTTCATGCTTTTCCAAAATTGTTACATCATTTGACATTTTCTACTTTAGTACTTTACAATAAAATCTGCCAGCTAAATGGATTATTTTAGATAGCTACCTCTTACCAAATAAAGCAAATAATGTTTCTTATGTTAATACTTTTTTGACATCTCCAAAAAAATTAACATTTATTTCCCTGCCATTGTAAACGCTTTATAGTCATTAGGATTTGAAAAAGTCATTTTTTATGCTATTCTGTAGCACAAAAGTTCAGTTAGTGCATGATAGAATATTTTTCCTAATAGATTTTTTTTCTTAAGAGCCAGTGTTCTTTATTTTCTCTTTCTTTCTCTCTCTCTGTCCACCACCCACCCTGTCCCCCACACACCCCATTCTCTACTTTGGGACTTTGTTGCTATGAACTTGAACTTGAGCCCATTATCTGAACTGAGATATCACAAGATTGGAAGAATGGGCTCCACTTGTACTCGCCATCAAATTGGTACTAACTGATGAACACCAGGGTGCTCACATGGCAGTAATATTCTCCAAGGATTAGGGGGATGGGAGGGTAAACCCACAACTAAAGGACATGGTGAGCGCTGTAGAGGGGAAGGGCATGCTTCTAACCCTCGCTTGGGTGAGGCAAAGACATAAAATGTAACCAAAATGTTTGTACCCTCATAATACCCTGAAATAAAAATAAATAAATAAATAAATAAATAAAAAATATTTATTTTTTAATATTTATTTATTTATTACTCTCATTAATATGCATCAGTATGTTTTTCAGCCATTTCTCATTTCTATGGATTGAGAAAACAAGTAATGTGACTGATTAAAAGCATATAAAATAATGTAGAAAGCAGGCATATTTTTAAAAGACCACCAAGAGCAGCAAAGGCACGCTGGAGGTCTTCCTGACACATTGCCTGCTGCTGTGCCCTATGGCCAGTTATATGATCTCCAAGTCAGTTTCTACAGCTTTCTCTTAGAAATCATTAAGAGTTTGCATTTTGGGGCTCACCAAATATTTCTTGGAGCAAATCAGCAATGATATTCCTTAAACTACACTGGGTTTTATTATAATAATATATTTTTAAGTGTACAGTACATTAGTAGTAAGTTATGTGCACCTTGTTGTTCAAGAGGCATCTAGAACATTTTCTTCTTACAACTGAAACTCTACACCCAGTGAAAAGTGATTCCTCACTTCCTTCCATCCCTTGACAACCACCATTCTAATCTCTGTTTCTATGAGTGTGACTACTTCAAATACCTCATATAATTGAAATCATGCAATATTTACCTTTTTCTGACTGGCCTATTTCATTTAACATTATGTCCTCAAGATTCATCCACATTGTAGTATGTAACAGGATTTCCTTCTTTAAGGTTGAATAATATCCCATTGTATGTATTCACCACATTTTCTTTATCCATTTATCTGTTGCAGACATTTAAATTGTTTCCACATCTTGGTTATTATGAATAAAGCTATAATGGATGTTGGTTTGTAAAGATCTCTTTGAGATACTATTTTTAATTCTTTTAAATAAAATAAATCCCACCCAGAAGTGAGATTGTCGCATCATATGGTAGTCCCATTTTTAATTTTTTGAGGAACCTCCACACTGTTTTCCATACTTGTGCACCATTTTGCAAACTCACCAACAGGACACAAGAGTACCAAATTCTTTGCATCCTTGTCAACACTTTTTTTAATAGTGGCTATCCTAATGGGTGTGAGGTGGTATCTCATAGTTTTGATTTGCATTTTCTTGATGATTGATTATATTAAGCATTTTATCATATGCTGCTAGCCATATCGATACTACATTGTATGTTATTTGCTTCTTTTCTCTTGTTGCCTTCAGGATCCTCTCTTTGTTTTTGATTATAATATGTCTTAGGATGGTCTTACTTTGATTGAATCTGATAACACACCTTTGACCTTCCTGTACCTGGATATTTGCATCTTTCCCTAGATTTGGAAAGATTTTTGCTACTGTTTTCTTAAATAAACTTTCTACCATTTATCTTTATCTTCCCTTTCTGAGCTCCTATGACTTGAAAATTTGCACTTTTGATGTTGTACAAAAAAATCCCATAAGCTTTTATCATTCCTTTTTTTCTTTTCTTCCCTCTGACTGTAAATTTTCAAATAACCTGCCTTTATTATTGATATGTAATATTTGTACATATTTATGGGGTATATGTGACATATTTTTACATTCATAGAATATGTAAAGATCAAGTCAGAGTATTTGAGGTATCCATTACCTGAGCATTTATTGTTTCTATGTATTGGGAACATTTCAAATTCTCTCTTCTAGCTACTTGGAAATAATCAATACATTGTTGTTAACTATACTTACACTACTCTGCTATTGAACATTAGAACTTATGCCTTCAATCTATCTATATGTTTGCACCCATTGACCAAAATTGCTTCATCCCTCCTCCTATCCACACACCCTTCTCAGCCTCTGGTACATATCACTCTACTCTCTACCTCCACATGTAAGTTAGAACACGTGATGCTTGTCTTTCTGTGCTTGACTTATAATGAACTACAGTTCCATCTATATTTCTGCAAATGACAGGATTTCATTCTTTTTAATAGCCACTTAGTATCCCATTATGTATATATACAACAATCTCTTTGTCCATTCATCCATTCATGGATACTGAGATTGATTCTACTTTTTTGTTATTGTGAATAGTACTACAATAAAAATATGAGTGTAGGTATCCCTTTGATATGCTGATTTTTTTCCCTTTGGAAAATACCCAATATTTACTGTAATGGTGAGGTGAGATTGCTGGATTGTATAATGCTTCCACTTTTAGCTTCAGAAATCTTCATACTGTTTTCTATGGTGGCTATAATAATTTACATTACCACAAACAGTATATAAGAATTCCCTTTTCTCTGCATCCTCACAAACATCTGTTATTTTTTGTAAGTTAAATAAAAGCCATTCTAACTGGGGTAAGATGATATCTCATTGTAATTTTAACATGCACTTCGCTAATGATAAATGATGTTTTTGAGTAGTTTTTCATATACCTGTTGGCCATTTATATGTCTTCTTTTGAGAAATATCTATTCATGTCCTCTGTTCACATTTTAATAAGATTATTTGTTTTGGTTCTTTTTTACTGTTATGTACTTTGAGTTCCTCGTATGTTCTGGATATTAGTCTCTTGCTCGATGAATAATTTGCAAACATTTTCTTCTGTTCAACATATTACCTCTTCGCTCTGTTGATTCTTTCTTTGATATGCAGAAGTTTTAGTTTAATAAGATCTATACATCTATTTTTGTGTCTGTCTCCTAAGCTTTTGAGGTCATAACAATAAAATCTTTGCCTAGACTAATGTCCTGAAGTGTTTCCTGTAAGTTTTCTTCTAGCAGTATATGGTAAAAGATAAGAGTCAAGTTTCAATTTTTTTGCATATGGATATTCAATTTTCCTAGCATCAGGGAGTTCTTTTCCCAATGTATGTTGTTGGCAACATTGTTGAAAATCAGTTGGCTGTAATATTAATACATAGATTTATCTCTGAATTCTCGATTTTGTTCCATGGTCTATGTGTCTTTTATTATAACAATACCCTGCTGTTTTGGTTGCCATAGCCTTGTAATACATTTTGAAGTCAGGTAGTGTAATGCCTTCACTTTTTCTTTTTGCTCAGGATTGCTTTATCTGTTTAAGCTTTTTTGGTTCTGTATAAATTTTAGGATTGTTTTTCTTTCTAATTCTGTGAAAAATGTCATTGGTATTTTGATAGGGATTGCATTAAATTTGTAGATTGCTTTGAGTCTTGTCATTTTAGCTATATTCATTCTTCCAATCTATGAGCATAGGATGTCTTTCCATTTGTTTGTGTCATCTTCAATTTCTTTTATCAGAGTTTTGTATTTTTCCTTGAGGAGGTCATTCACCTCCTTGGTTAAATTTATTTTTAGTTAATTTTTGTAGCTATTGTAAAGAGTATTATCTTCTTGATTTCTTTCTCAATTAATCTCTGGTACATACAAATGCTACTGATTTTTGTATGTTGATTTTGTATCTTGCAAATTTACTAAATTTATTTATCAAATCTAAGAACTTTTTCATAGTGTCTTTAGGTTTTTCTAGATATAAGCTCATGTAATCTGCAAAGGGGTACAATTTGACTTCCTCTTTTCCAATTTGGATGCCACTTATTTCTCTCTTTCACCTGAATGCTCTAGCTAGGATTTCTAGTACTATGTTGGGTAGGAACAGAGACAGTGGGCATCCTTTTCTTGTTCCAGTTCTCAGGGGAAAGGCTTTGAGCTTTTCCCCATTTGGTGCTTTAGCTGTGGGTTTATTACACATGGCCTGTATTATGTTGAGGTATCTTCCTTCATATGTACAGTTGTTCATAATAATCCGTGATGACCTTATGTATTTCCGTGGTATCAGTTGTAATGTCTCCTTTTGTGTTTCTGATTTTGTTAGATATTTACAAAACACCAAAGAAGATTGGAAAAGAGTGTTCAAGCCCAAGCACAAGAAAAGTTGAGGCAGTTATGGCACATGCAAGGACACTTAAGCATCATGTGCAGAGTAGGGAGAAGCAGGAGTTATTAACAATAAAGCAAAAAAGGTTCAATATTTGAAGTATTCCATGTAAGCTTTTTGGATTTAACTTAGCAAGAAATGGGAAATATAACTCTTTTTAAAGTCACTTTCACTTTCATAATTTCGACAACATAGAGAAGCTGTCTCCCAAACAGAGAGAGAGAGAGAGAAAAAAAAATACATGTACTGACCTTGTGGAATAGTGTAAGGGGGAAGTTAAAAAAATAACCATAAACAACTACAAATCTGGATGCTCAAAAGCCTAGCCTGACAGCCACAGGAACAGAACACACTGACATTTAAATTGTTGGTAATACAAAGAATGCAGGTTATGACCCCCATTACAGTAATTTCTTGAAAGGTGCTCTGCTTCATTGTTGAAGGAGGAATTCTGTTCTTTGAAATGCAGAGAGGCCTACATTATCTAGTGTTAGAGACCTTGGAGGCAGAAAAGAGAGAGTGGAGATTCTTTGGCTTTTTATCAGATTTCCATTATTAGTCCCTCTTGAGAAATAAACCTTAAATGCCACAGTGCTTTTAATCATTACCAACTCCATAAAAGATATTATTAAGTTGTTTTTCTACTTCTTTTTGCACCCCAGAGAGAAATAATTTATTCTCTTCAAAACAGGTAGAAAAAAGTATGCATAATCACACATATTTTATCCAATTCAACAGTAAAAAAATTTTGCGCATAGGATACTATTAAATGAGATCAGATTTTTGGTATCACAACACTTTGGTTTAACAGAGTGGAAAGATAATATGTTTGGAAGTCAGAGAGGTCTGGGTTTAAAACTGAGTTTGGCCACTCGCTGTCTGTGTCTCCCTTAAAATTCACCAGTCTTCGTATCTGTGAAAAATTTCTACCAGGAAGGTTGTTGAAAAGTATACTTGTGATCACAGGCAGTCAGCATAATGTTGAGCATAAAATATGTGCTCAACAAATGTTAGCTTATTTTGTCTCTTAATGGAGGAGACTCCACCATATTTGCAAAGCTTTCTGTTTTTTTCCCTCAAATAATACACATCCCTTTCTTTTCTTTCTTTAATTTTATTGTACATATTTAAAGTGTACAACATGTTTGGATGTACATGAACATATTGAAATAATTACAGTAGTTAAGCAAATTAACCTTATATATCACCTTACATAGTTACTTTTTATTTTCAGTAAGATCGCCTAAAATCTAAACTCTTAGTAAATTTTTATAATATTGCCTTTAAAAATAAATATCAAAATTTTCAAATTTTTCAAATTTATTTATTTACCTATTTTAAATTGACAGATAAAATTGTCTTTATTTATTGTGTACAGCAAAATGTTCCAAAGTATACAGGCATAACTCATTTTATTGCACTTTGCTTTACTGTGCTTTACAGATACTGCACTTTTTACAAATTGAAGTTGTGTGGCAACCCTGCATTGAATTAGTCTATTGGAACCATTTTTTTCAACAATGTGTGCTCACTTCATGCCTTTTTGGCACATTTTGGCCATTCTCACAATACTTTAAACTTTTTCATTATTATTACATCTTTTATAATCATCTGTGTTCAGTGATCTTTCATGTTACAATTACGAATGTTTTTGGGCTTCCATCAAATGAGCCCATGTAGGACAGAAAACAATCTATAAATGCTTCATGGGTTCTGACTGCACTACAACCAGCTGTTTCCCCATCTCTCTCTCTGTCTTCAACCTTCCTACACTCTGAGACATAACAATATTGGAATTGGGCCAATTAATAACCCCATGATGGCCTCTCAGTGTTCAAGTGAAAGGAAGAATTGCACATATCCCACTTTTAATCAAAAGCTAGAAATGATTCAGGTTGGTGAGAAAGGCATTTTGAAAGCTGAGATAGGCTGAAAGGTAGACCCCTTGCACTAAGTAGTTAGTCAAGCAGTGGATGCAAAAGAAAAGTTCTTGAAGGAAATTAAGAAAGCTACTCCAGTGAACATATAAAGAATATAGTAATAAAGGGAAACAACCTTACTGCTGATATGGAGAAAGTTTTAATGGTCTGTGTCACTGATCAAACCAGCCACAACATTGCCTTAAGACAAAGCCTAATTTGGAGCAAGGCTCTAACTCTCTTCAATCCTACAAAGGGTTAGAGAGGTGAGGAAGCTGCAGAAGAAAAGTTTTGTTGGTTAATGAGATCTAAGGAAAGAAACCATCTCCATAACATAAAAGTGCAAGGTGAAGCAACAAGTGCTGATGGAGAAGCTGCAGCAAGTTATCCAGAAGATTTAGCTAAGATGGATGATGAAGGTGGCTACACTAAGAAACAGATTTTCAATGAAGACAAAATAGACTTATATTGGAAGGAGATGCCATCTAGGACTTTTATAGCTAGAAAGGAGAACTGAATGCCTGGCTTCAAAGCCTCAAATGACAGACTATTGTGTTAGGGGCTAATGTAGCTAGTGACTTTAAGTTGAAGTCAATTCTCATTTACCATTGTGGAAATTCTAAGGCCCTTAAGAATTATGCTAAATCTACTCTGCCCGTGTTCTATAAATGGAACAACAAAGCCTAGATGACAGCACATCTGTCTGTAGCATGGTTTAATAAATATTTTAAGCCCAATTTTGAGATATACCACTCAAAAAAAATAGATTTCTTTCAAACTATTACTGCTCATTGACAATATACCTAATCACCCAAGAGCTCTGTTGGAGATATATCAGGAGATTAATGTTGTTTTCCTGCCTGCTAACACAACATCTATTCTGCAACCCAGGGATCGAGGAGCAATTTTGACTTTCAAGTCTTATTATTTAAGAAATACATTTTGTAAGGCTACAGCTGCCATAGATGGTGATTCCTTTGATTGATCTGGGCAGAGTAAATTGAAAACCTTCTGGAAAGGATTTGCCATTCTAGGTGCCATTAGGAACATTCATGATTCATAGGACAAGGTCAAAATATCAACATTAACAGGAGTTTGGAAGAAGTTTATTCAAACCCTCACAGGTGACTTTGAGAGGTTTAAGACTTCACTAGAGGAAGAAACTACAGATGTGGTAAAAACAGGAAAAGAACTAGAAGTGGAGCCTGAAGATGTGACTGAATTGCTACAATCTCATGATAAAAATTGAATGGATGAGGAGTTGCTTTTTATAAATGAGTAAAGAAAGTGGTTTCTTGAGATGGAGGCTACTCCTGGTGAAGATGCTGTAAACATTGTTGAAACAATAATAAAAGATTTAGAACATTACATAAACTTAGTTAATAAAACAGCAGTAGGATTGGCGAGGATTTGCCCCAACTTTTGAAGAAGCTCTGTGCTGGGTAAAATGCTATCAAACAGCATCACATGCAACAGAGAAATCTTTCGTGAAGGGAAGAGTGAAATTGGTGCAGCACATTTCGCTGTGGTCTTATTTTAAATTTTCACAGCCACCCCAGCCTTCAGCAACCACAATCCTGATTCAGTCAGCAGCCATCAAGATGGAGGCAAGACCCTTCACCAGCAAAAATGATTATAACTCAGTGGAGGCTCAGATGATCATTAGAATTTTTTTAACAATAAAGTATATTTTAGTTAAGGTATGCATATTTTTTAGACAGAATCCTATTATACACTTAATAGACTAAAGTATATTGTAAATATAACTTTTATACATACTCAGAAACCAAAAAAATTGTATGACTCACTTTATTGTGATATTTTCTTTATCGTAGTGGGCTGGAGCAAAAGCTTCATATCTGTGAAGCATGACTGTATATACATTGTGGAATGATTAAATCTAGCCAATTAAAACATGCATTACCTCACATAGTTATTGTTGTGGTGAGAATATTTAACATTGACTCTCTTAGCATTTTTCAAGAATACAATGTATTTTCTTTAACTATAGTCATTATGCTGTGTAATAAATCTTTTGAAGCTATTCCTCCTATCAGACTATAAAATTGTTTTCTTTGACTAACATCTCCCTTCAACCAACGCAGTCTCTGGTATCCACCATTCTACTCTATTTCTATGAGTTCAACCTGTGTAGATTCCACATATGAGTGGTAACATGTGATATTTGCCTTTCTGTGCTTGGCTTCTTTTATTTAACACAATGACCTCCAGTTCCATCCCATGTTGTTGCAAATGACAGGATTTCTTTCATTTTTATGGCTGAATAGTATTACATTGTGTATATACACCACATTTTCTTTATCCATTCATCCACTGATAGACACATATGTTGGTTTCATACCTTGGCTATTGTGAATAGTGCTGTAATAAACATGTGAGTGCAGATATCTCTTCAACATACTGATTTCATTTCCTTTGGATACATACACAGCAGTTAGATTTCTGGATCATATGGTAATTCTACCTTTAATATTTTGAGGAACGTCTATATTGTTTTCCATAATGGCTATACTAATTTACATTCCCACCAACAGTGTGCTAGGGTTCCCTTTTCTCCACATCCTCACCAAAATTTGTTAGCTTTTGTCTTTTTCATAATAGCCATTCTAACAGGAGTGAAGTGATATCTCACTATGGTTTTAATTTGCATTTCTCTGATGATTAGTAATGTTGAACATTTTTTAAAATACCCATTGGCCATTTGTATGTATTCTTTTGACAAATGTCTGTTCAGGTTCTTTGCCCATATTTAATTGGGTTATTTGTTAATATTTACATTTTCAAATATAAATTAAAATATGCTAATAATGATCATCACAGTCTTACTTATAATAGTGATAGACTGAAAACAATATTAAAATCCAAATATGAGGAAAAGCTTGCTTAAATAATACTGTATCTGCAGGGCTGAACCTAAAGCATATATATAAAATAGTAATATTGATGAGTGAAGAATATACATTAAAACACTTTTCTAAGTAAAACACAGGATTGTGGTAACATAACCTAATTCCACCTAGGCAAAGTGAAAGAAAAAGAAGGTAATACATTAAAATGTAAACTGTAATGTTTCATTTAAGTTGATAATTTTTTTCTGGCTCTCTTTGCTAATATATTTGCAAAATTCCTGAAATTCCTTTTCCTTTCTTATTTTTCCTGTTGAACTCTTGTCTCAATTGATAGCTATTTGGAAAATTTTTCTTTATTTTTATACTGTAAATTATCACTTTTTTCCCTATGCTACTTTTATCTTTTATCTACTTTTATTGTGTTACTAAATGCATTGTTTTGTAGTTTTCTATTTTTATATATTGCCTTTTTAGAATATGAGACTGGAATAGCATGTGCTGAGTGAAAAAGAAACACACAATCTTGGTGAAAAAAAAATGTGTTCTCATGCTCAGGGCGTAGCAATGCAACTGTGGATGGTCCAGTGTAGCCTTGCTGAGAGCCCCTGCAACAAGATGAAGGTTCCACTGGTCTGAGATCCAAGTTCTGGGTTGGGCTTACATCAACATAATTTGTGTTCACTCTGGGTCCCAGATGAAAGGGGTCATAACTATCTGGGGAAGTTTCTTTTTATAACTGATCATTGAAGCCCAAGAGGGAAGTCCAAATGTACAAGTAAATTTCAAGCCTCTACTCTCATATACACTATGACATCACATTGGCCAAAAATTTCACCCAGCCAAAATCCAAATCAAGTAGGCAGGAAGTACCCTTTGCCCAAAGTGAGCCACAGGAAGTGTGTGAATTCTTATCCTACATCAAGGGAGTGAGGAACTGTGCAAATAATTCAACCAACCATAGGGATCCTTTACTTATATTTATTTTTGTTATATCATTGCTCCATATAACTCACATGTTATTAAGTATCAAGTGCTTATAGAGTAATACACAGAATACTCCAGGGAATACTGAGAATTAAATGACGTCTGTTTCTTTACTCAATGGGGGATCTATTTCCATTTCCCTCTCTAAGCAGCAACTGCTTCAATCTGCCTAAAGAGGTTTAAAACCTCTCCAACATTTGTCACTGAATATGCCTATTATTTTGTAAGCCTATGAAATTTTTGATGATCAAAATGCCTTACCTGGAAGACATATAGTTAAAATTGATGGAAATCAAAAGTTTCCCATTTCAAATCAGTGAGTGTTATTTTAACAAATAAGCAAACATCTCTTGGTTTGTTCAAAATGCATGCTGGTGTTTTTTCTCTGAACTTTTTTTTTTTTTTTGGTAAAAATAAACCCAATTTAGATATTTACTCATCATGGACTCAGAGTTTTCTTTAAAAGGGTGAAGAACAGAATACAACCTAGAAGAAAAAAGCCTTGTTTATTCTTTATGGGCATTTTAGCTCTAGTCTTAAACTACATAAACGCGATGTTGAAAGAAATTTTAAAATTTGTAATGCATTCTTTCTAGGAGGAGTTAATGACTGGCTCTGAGTGATACTTGAAAGAATATGGAATAAACCTGGCATGGTTTCTAAAATGGGTTGTGTGTCCCATATTATTAACATACAGGAGAAACACATTGAATGGAATGTCAGCTGATCCTCTTTCTCTTCTTTTTTTCTCTTCTTCTATCATTATTATGATTACCACTGCTATTATTTACATTTAAATAGACATGATTGTGATAATTATCACAGAGTATATATTACACTGAAGAATTCATCGTTCCCCATCCCTCATCATATGCTGCTGAGAACGCTGAGGACAGACTGCTCTTTAACCAAGGTCAGAAGTCAGTTAGTGGCAGCTCAGCAAACTGAAATCTGGGTATTTTCTCTAACAGTTTCTAAGGCAAAATACTGTCTTCGGTAATTAATAGCATTTAAAAATAAAAAGTAAGAAAGGAAAGTAAGATGGTAGGGAATGAAGGATGTTTTGGGGAGAGATCTGGGGGAAGACAGAAAAACTACACAAATAAGGGCTCTATTCTTGTTTGATAGGAAACAGATTATTGAGATGTGGTTGAGGAAAATGGAGCCGAATTAGAATAGCCTCCTACATTCTGCTGTATTCTGGAAGGTGGATTTTTGATAAATCTAAATTTTTAATCTTTATATATCTGAACAGAGGTAGAAGACCCATAATGCCCATGGAGAAATCCCCTTTTGCAATTGCAAGCAAACAATTTCATCTAGAACTACTCCTAAAGCATGGAGCCATATTACTTAGGATCACCTAGTGTCATACTCTTGTCCGTAGGCAGAGATAACAAACATAAAAAAAGCCCCTGCATCCAGTCCTCAGTCCTGTCCCCTCGTCTTGTACTCTAACACATGCATGTAGGGGTTTCAGAAAATTAGGGCTGTCATTGTTCTGATGCACAGTGGTGCCTTAGGGTTGTTTGTTACAAAAAAAATTTTAAAGAAGGCCCTTTTTTCTGATTAATAAAATAATAGAATGGGAAACCTATTTAGTTGAAAAGAGCTTAGGCTTTGCAGTCAGACAAACTTGACTTTCAGTTTTTGCCCTGTTAGTACATGTTCATTAATTAACCTCCTAGATATTACCTCTTTCATGTGTAAATCATGCTATTTCTTAGTGTATGTATTATGTGAGAATATTTGAAGATACATAACAACAAATGAATTATGAAAGAATTAATATGAATGTCCTTTACAAACTTTTGAAAGTACTGGGAAAAATAGAATTTGTCTTTTTTTCATTTTTATGTCTTATAATTTTCAGTAAGTGGTTATATGATTATAATAAACTCTTCTACATACAGGAATGAGTGGCCTACATGTATCATCTCTAATGTTTACAATAACCCTGCTATGTAGATATTACACCAGTTTATGGATGAGGAAACTGAAGCTTAGAGTCTCAGGGTCAAAATGCTGCTAAGTACTAGATCTGTGAATCAAGTCCAGGTCTCTTTGACTCTAAAGCTCACATTATTTTTATTTTATTCTCTTCACTCTGTCGTGAAGATTCCCTTAATTCTCATTTATATTCTGTGGACATAGGCATTGTACATATCTGCAGCTGTAGAAATTGTGTATTGAGTTCCACATATATTTCCACATAGCCATCTTATCATCCATATAGGATTGGTCCTATTTCCATTTTTATATAAAGGGAAACTGAGGTTCAGATAGTTTAAATGATATCCTAAGGTCTTCCAGATAGTCAGTGACAGAGCCAGGGTATACACCCATGCTCTGTGGTCTGAAAGCACATCCATTAAGTCACTTCTCATTTCTATGTGTCTCTATTTTTTCTATTCACATTCATCCACGATTTCCTTCCCTTACTCCTTATTGTCCAACAGCAATTTTATTTTGCTTTGAATCCTTCTCTCCCTTCAGTTATTTCTCACAATGTCTTCCCTTCCCTTTGGGACTATAAAAGCTCAGTGAGCTAGATCTGAACAGGAACAGATTGCCCTGGTTGACAGGCCCCTGCTGAGCACCAAATCACCAGTGATCCTTCATCAGCCTGCTCTCAGCAGGCTCCACTTCAGCCCGCCTCGTGGATCCATTAAATGCAGGCAGCTGTATAAATTCTATTCTTTGGAAAGGAGTGGGTTGTTTCATGCACTGTTTAAACCAATCTTACAAATGCGGCATTCAAAGTCTCATTATAACATGGACTTTCTTGAGCTTGAGGGTCAGATCTTTTTTTAGAAACTAAAGGTAAAAGAAGGATAGTTTGTGTAAGAGGCACCCAGAGGTGTCAAGATGGATTCCAGAAATCCATGATGGATAATCAGGCCAATGGAAATAATAGCAAGGCAATAGTCTTACTTCTTTCTAGACGGCACATTTTATTAAGTACCAATTCATATAGTAACCTATGTAAATTATTGTGCTAGCCTTTTTACTTATATTATCATATTTCATATCTGCAGTAACACTGTGAATTGTCTATTTACAGATGAGGAAATTGAAAATTAGATTATTATCGGCTGGACATGGTGGCTCACGCCTGAAATCCTAGCACTCTGGGAGGCCGAGGCAGGCGGATTGTTTGAGCTCAGGAGTTCGAAACCAGTCTGAGCAAGAGCGAGACCCCGTCTCTACTAAAAATAGAAAGAAATGAATCGGACAACTAAAAATACATAGAAAAAAATTAGCCTGGCATGGTGGCACATGCCTGTAGTCCCAGCTACTCGGGAGGCTGAGGCAGTAGGATCGCTTTGAGCCCAGGAGTTTGAGGTTGCTGTGAGCTAGGATGACGCCACGGCACTCTAGCCCAGGCAAGAGAGTGAGACTCTGTCTCAAAAAAAAAAGAAAGAAAAAAAAAGAAAAGAAAAGAAAAGAAAATTAGATTATTATCTTATTGGACATAGTCACTGGTCTTGTAAGTGGTGGCTTTCTGTCTAGACATTACATGCCATGGAAGAATAAAAGCACTGGATATATGGAGGATTGAGAAAGCCCAATAGGTTCTTCTAAAGTGCACCCTTTTCTAATTTTTACCTACTAAAGTGTATATGCCTATCAAAAGTTTAATACTATAAAACACTGTACGGTTTACGGATTTGGTTGAACTCTGATTAAAATATTTTACCCATGTTTTTGAGTAAGCATCAGTCTCATTGTTACTAGAATAAAATTGAAATGGCGACAGAGCCCACCTTTTCCAAGATTGTCTTAGCCACTCAGATAAGATTTCCTTGTAGCTCCATGTTATCAGGAAAGACAGCAAACTAAGTAAAGTATGGCTGGTAATTTTCTATTAAGAAATGTGCCCTCCCTTTTATCTTGATATGCAGACATTTAAACAAGGTCTGAGGATGATAATTTCCCTCCCAAATTTCACAATGGATTGAGAAACAGATATTGGTGTCTCACAGGAAACTTTGTTGCAGATAAAGCTGAATTAAAGGATAATGTGTACACTTGAGGGCAACATCAGGGTTCTGATGATTCTCCCTCTGAAGTGGGCTAAACGTTTGCAGTCCAGAGAAGCTCAGTCCCTTTGAATCTACCATGTGAGAACAAAAGCATAGAAAAGATTACGTATGTTCTGCAGGCAGGCTATATCTGAACAAGCAAGTCACGGAAGTCTCTCACCTCCACATGTGACTTCATCTCTAATCCTGTTTGCATATTTTAGGGTACTAGATGGGAAGACATACTGGCCCAAAAAAGAGGTTCACAGGGATGATACCAAGCATGGCCAATGGCCCCTTTTCTAATTCCCCTTTTTCTGTGGGAGTTTGTGTAAATAGTATGGAGACAAGTAGATTTTATATGCCTAATGTTTGCAGAACTGTAGAAGTGTTTATTGTAATGTATTTCTGCTCTTCATCTGCTGACAGGAACAAGGGAAGAGAACACAATCCAGTCCTTCTCCCCTCCTCAAACAGCTTTCTTCCAGTTATATATGAAAATTCTGCTTAGAATTAATTTTTAAAATTACAAGGAGATCAAAGGGCTGTTTCTTTATGGTGCCCAACAGCTGCGATGGCTGAACTGTTCACTCTGTAGCCATTTGGACTGAGTTTGGAATTCAAAGTACATTTATTTAATAGGAAGAATGAGAGCATGAAGTTAGGGTTAACATGTGCAATACAAAATGAAAATATTTGCATGAGGGTGTAAATGAAAAACAAACAACTTCATGATAGTATAATAAGAACATTTTACTGATTTCCTTCCATTCAGATGAAGGGAACCTGTTGATGTTTTGTTTTTTCTTTCTTCTTTTCTCTTCTCCTACTACCTCCTGTGATTCAGACTCTGCAGAGACACAGTGTGATTTAGTGGCCTTTCTTGCCTCTGTGTGTCTAACTTCCAGTACATTACATAGACTATCTGGCATTTCATTACATGAAATCACGGTAAGTCTTTGGGATATTGAATGAGATAATTTAGATTTAAGGTTGGTTAACATACTTAATTTTTTATTCTTAATATAATACAGATAAAGCTAGAAATTCCTATTTTATTCAATTGGCATGATGACCAAATTCAGTGAGATCATGCATTCAGTATTATTATCGGGTTTATTGAGGATATGTGTGTGTGTATGTGTGTGTGTGCGTGTGTGTGTGTATGTATCTCCCCATCATCAAGATACGAAACACTTTACATCAGCACCAAAGATTGCCATGTGTCCTTTTGTAGTTAACACCCTCACCCCATGTCTCTGGTAACCTGACAACCCCTACTAGAGACATATTCCTGTACAATTTTTTGTATGGGGACGAGATTTCACTTTTCTTTGGTAAATACTTAGGAGTAGAATGTTTGGGTCATGTGGTAGAAATATGTTTAAATTTTTGACTATCTGCCAAACTGTTTTCCAAAGCAGTTTTAACATTTTACACAGCTATCAGAAGGTCTAGTTTCCCTGTATCCTCTTCAAACTTGGTAGGGAGACTCTTTTCAAATTTAGTCATTCAAGTATGTATATATTGATAGACATCTGATTATGCATTTAATATGTATTTTCCTAATCACTATTTACATTGATCATCTTTACATGTGCTTGTTTATCATTCACATATCTTATTTACCTAAGTATGTGTTTAAATATTTCAACCATTTTAAAAATTGGGGTCTTTTATTAGTTACACGATTTTTTACATGTATTGTAGATACAGGCAGATATATATTTTGTATATTTTTCTCCCAGACTATGGTTTTCCTTTTAATTTTTATAATAATGACATTTGAAAAGCAAATGTTTAATTTTGATACAATTTATCATTTATTCTTTTATAATGTATTTTTCATTGATGTAGTATCTAAGTAAATGTTACCTAGATGAATGTCACAAAGATTTCCTTGCATGTTTTCTTCCAGAAATTGTATAGTTTTAGATTTTCTATTTCCATTTGGATCCACCTGGGTGTGTGTGTGTGTGTGTGTGTGTGTGTGTGTGTGTGTGTATGGAATAAGGTTTATTTCTTTGCATACATTATACTAGTACCATTATTGAAATAGCTATCCCATCTAATTGAATTGCTTTTGAAGCCATTCAAATATAAATAGACCATATATATAAGAGGGGCTATTTTTTAAAAAAAATATAAATTGCCCATATATACTTGGGCTATTTTTGGACTTTCCATCTTCTTCAATTATTTAAATATGTATTATTTTACTAAGCTTACACAGTCTTGATTATTATAGCATTATACTGTAGGTGAACTATAAGCTGATCTTCTTCTTTTTTCCTGGGAGGTGACTCCTGCAGCTGCAGTCAGACGGCAGCTCTGTTGAGGCCAGGCTGCCTAGCAGGGCCTCACTCAAATGTGTCATGTTTAGCAGGCTGCTCGCCAGGGTTCCCTGACTCTCCACATGGCTCTTAAACGGGGAGCCTATTCTTCATGCATAGTAGTATCAGGGCTCCCAGTACCAAGAGAAGTCAAGTCTCAGTATGCAAGTACTTTCCAAGTGTTTTCTTGTATAGTAATTGATAATGCCCTGTTGACCAAAGCAATTTGCATGGCCATGCCCAGATCAAAGGTTGGAGAGAAAGACTCTGCCTCCATTTTGAGGAGTAGCAAAGTCACATTGCAAAGAACCTACCTACATGGAAGGAAAGAAATTGTGGCAATTTTTTAAAAATCTACCGCAATTCCACTGATTTATACTCTATCCAACTACGTTGGCCAATTTTAAACCACTTTTATTCTGTACCTAGTGTCAAAAAATACATTGGATTCTCTTTCAACCCTTCTATTTTCTGCCAGCCTGTCAAAATCTTCATTGGAAGTCATGCTAGCACATCAAAAAATAAGTGGGAAATCATTGCAAATACTTATGCTAGCCACTCAGGGGGGCAGGGGAATTCTAGATATATTTCATGCTGAAGTCATTAATGCCAAAGGATTTCCACCAAATATCACTACTAATTGATTTGCTATGTCAATATGGCTCTATTAGACTTAGTAACTGCCAATGGTGATTAAGCACTGAATGGCATTTATCAGCAGCATTTGTCTACTATAGAATATTTTCAAGAAGATATAATTTACAAATTTCAGGACAATAGAACCACAGTATAATATTGTTCTAAAGTAGCATTTGTCAGCTGCTACAAGACATCTATGTGTCCTCAACCTCTCTCTGTCTTTCTCTCACTCTTTTTCTTCTTACGACATTATAGCACAGCTAGAGGCATATTATAATTTTCTTTATCAACATATCTTGAACATAGAATATAGATTAAAACAATAAAGTTAAAGTAGTCATATATGTGTGTGTGTGTGCTTTGTTTTACTTTTCAATTAGATTGCCACTATTAAGACATTAGAAAAGCAATAAATCAAAAGTGGATACATTTTCACGTGGATCTAGTTGTATGACGATTTAGTGGGAAAGTGAAGTGGGAAAAGCAGTGGGGATGTGAGGCTATGTCCTATCTCCAGGCTGGCTGCTAGCTCGTTACGTATCTCAGCAGGATTACTTCTCTCTAGGCCATAATTTCTTTCTCTGTAAATAAATAAGTTGGTAATAGCTAGCGGATTTTTGCTAGGGGGTTAATAGAGGTACTTCTAGGGTTCTATACCATTGTAACTCGATTTTCGCTTCTACTTTTACATTTAACTTAAAATAACTGGAAATTTTCATGTTTAGATGTGATATATATAAAATTTTTACACTACATAGCGATTGTGGAGCAAATGCTGGGTTAGTGCTTTTTCAATTGTGACAGAATAAAGTCACTTCTGCATCTTTTGCTTAACTAAACATTGCAACTCTGCTATGGACTGAATTGTGTCCACTAAAAATTCCTATGTTGAAGCCATAATTTCCAATGTGGTGGGATTTGAAGATGGGGCCTTTGAAAGATGAGGTCATGAAGGTGAGCCCCTCATGATAGGACTGGCACCCTTGTAAGAGGAGACACCAGGGAGGTTGCTCACTTTCTTCACCATGTGAGGAGAGCAAGAAGGCAGCAATATCGAAGCCAGAAACAGAGCCCTCCCTGGAACCCAACCATATTGGCATTTTGATCTTGGACTTCTATCCTCCGGAACTGTGAGGAATTAAATTACTGATGCTTAAGCCACCAAGTCCATGGTATTTTGTTGTGGCAGCCTCAGCTAAGACATCCTTATATTGAGTATAACAGAATAAAATCTCTTCTACGTTCTTTGCTTAACTAAACATTGTCACTATTTACAGTTTTTTTTAAAGGTATGAATCAGAGTTTTATCAATACTAAGCAACCAAAACAAAGGCATAAAATAATTAGGATATTAAAAGTTTTATAATACTATAGCACTCATCAATACCTTCTAATTTCAAACTCTCATACTCATTAAAACAGCTTTAATTTTCTATATAGTATTTTATGAACTGAATATTATCAGTTTCACTGCATATAATATTTTTATTTCATTAAAAATCTATTCATCTATTATGTACACTTACATATAAAATAGAATTTGACAAAAATATTCTGCACTAGGTATGTGAAACCCATGGAGGCTTATGCTCTCTAAGACATTTTAAATTTTAATCTTGATTGGTTTCCATGCCAGGGAAAGAAAACTTTTATTTAACTATATGGAGGTGCCATATTCTTAGTGCTGAGCTGCTAGTAAGTCTTCCTATTTAATGAGGTTAGTGTCACACTGAGATTTAGGAAATTCCAGCTTGAAAATGTAGAATATGGTGATTTTTAATAAGGAAACTGAAAAAAGGCTTAAAGAAATAGGCAAGAACCCATGATTAGCAGAGAATTTACTATGAAGCTGAACATTTTTAACAAAAAATATTAAAATTCAAAAATATGTGCCAAAGCTGTCAAGTTAGAATTAGAGTTTATGTGCGGATCCAGTGAGTAGGGTTGGAGGCCCTTGGTACAGAAGGTGTTGTAATCACTATTGTTGCAAGTTGGAGATTATGCAAAGTAAAGTCCAGATATGCAGGTGAAGAAAATAAATTTTCACAAGTGTCTACTTTAAACTTGAGATTTTTCTGGGTTCGAGTTCATAAGTTATCACACATGTTATCACACGGAAAGGATAGTAGGGTTTTAGACTCTTTTCTTCTAAAATACTTTGGAGTTTATAAAATATTCCCTATGCTATGACCTACTAATACTCTGCATATTAATAAGTATTAAAAATATGGTTTTTGGCTGGGTGCGGTGGCTCACGCATGTAATCCTAGCACTCTGGGAGGCTGAGGCAGGCGGATCGTTTGAGCTCAGGAGTTTGAGACCAGCCTGAGCAAGAGCAAGACCCCGTCTCTACTAAAAAAATAGAAAGAAATTATCTGGACAACT